>VFFE01007246.1:791202-870874 GCA_008921705.1 Burhinus oedicnemus
CCCCCCCCCCCCCAGTTCCCAGTCATGTGAGGTCAGGTTCATCGATTCTTAATGAAGCCACTGGGTCACGAAAGAACTTGGCATTTTCCTCTGCAACCTCAAAAACTCATGCTGAATCAACACAATTGCCTTTTCCAGAAGCAGGCTGCTAAACTTCTGGAAGCAAGTTTACAATGTAGACTTGTTTGTTTCCCAAAGGCACACTTGCCTAAGTAGGGAGAGGAGAATCATGGGAAATGACAGAAAATTGAGAGAAACTGAAAATAAATTTGCTAAGACTCTTGTTCCAAGCCTGCAGATCAGCCAGAACCTAGCATTTCTCACTACAGTGGTTACTGAACAGAGTAGGCAGTTATGTGTTTTCAAAGTGCTGAACAAAATAACTCACGTTGGCTTTAACACTGATATTTGTGGTAAACAACCAGACGCACGCGGAGCTCAGCAAAGGCTAGCTTAATCCGTCAGGAAGTAGCAGCAACTTACCCACATCAGGCTCCATGCTGCTGCACTAGAATAACCACCCTGCCAGAGCCAGCTCGTTTGGTAGCTCTGTACTAGGTAGTAGACATAGCTTGGCCTTCATTAATTCAAATAAGAGAGTCCATACTACTGCTGTTGGCATGGCTTAAGGTTCTTTTCTGTCAGATTGAGAGGTAAAAGGAGAAGCAACGCATAGGTGATACAAAGGGCTTTGCACATTCTTTTTAATAAGATGAATGTTGCAATTCTGTGGAATATTGAAAAAACTACAAAGAGATTCTTGAAAACTGCTCCATCTCATATTTGTGTGCTTGTAATTTTCTCATCTGACAACTCAAAAACAAAAAAACAAAACCAAAACCCTTTCTGCATCCTATTCTGTGGGAAAATAGGGATGATTGCTTATTTTGGCAGGGAGGAGGGGACCAGTGTCTCATATTGTAGGTGCAGGAAAAATGTAGAAAGGGAGAGGCAATCTGTTTGTGCAATTATGTTTTGCAGTCATGTCACAAAGCACTCATATGTGACAACATGTTGACAGTTAATGTGTCCTCCTTAACTTTCAGTTCACGTTAAAGAATCTATTATGTACCATTATATTTTATATTACAAAAAAATAACATATGAGATGATCTGATGGAAAAACTGCAGAACCCTTCCTCAAATAATCACACAAAGCTGACCTGAAAATAATAATAGAAAGCTTCTAAATGTTCTTATCTGGACTGGAGAAGTAGCACAAAAACCAGATTCCATTTAGCCATATTTCTAGATCAGAGCTACCTGAACCCAGAAGTTAAGTAACACTAAGTCATGATTCCAATAAACATCCTTAAATTCAGGCCCAGTACAGGGCATAGCACATATATAAGCCACTAGAGTGCTAGATGTATGTATTCGAAACCAGTAATATGCAAGCCACATTTCTGACCTGATTCAAAACATCATGCAAATCACTGAGTGCACTACAATTTGGGTGGTTTTTTCCTAGAATGGGTCCCAATGGAAATACATCCCTGTCCCGTCAAGATTGTGATTCTCTGGGATAATACAAGTCCGCATATAGTAAAAACCAGTGTTAGATACAATGGTCCTTAATAAAAATGGGTATTCTGTGCAAATTGGCCTGCTTCATAATGCCACACTTCTCTGCTTTCTGCAAGACAAATAAAACGAGATACAAAATAAAAAACAAGATCTAAACATTGTTCAAATCTTAGATGCTGAAACAGAAAAGAAAGGTTTGCTGTAATATGGCACTGAAGAATAGATGAGATAAAAGGTCCATCAAGTAGTAAAAGATCAAAAAAAAAACATCTGGAAGAGTTCAAGAAGGATTGTGCTATCTCAGAATTAGGTTATCAGTCATCAGACACCATGGATCCCCTGAGCAGAAAAAAACCCCAACCAAACAAAAAAAAAACCCCACATTCTGCTCTGTATTTGCTTCTGATCTAATGAAGATTTTTCTCCTAACAGGTTTCTTTTTATGGAATCTGACCCAGTAAAGCATTCACCGCACTTTGTTTCTACCTACCAGTGATGCCATGCATTTCCAGAAGACTACTGACGTGGCGTAAGAATTCACAGAATTCAAAGTTTGCTTGAGAAGATCAAAATAACTGAGTCCTTGCAGGATGAAACCCCTTGCATTAATCCTGTATTAATGATAATGGCTATCTGAATGAGAAGGCTATCATTTTACATTAAATATTCAGTCCTTCTCTACCTTGCTATCAGCTAGAAAGATGTTTTTCATATTAACATTTTACTACCTGTTTAGAGAAATTAAGAAAATTATTGTTGGTTAAGGGAAATGACAAAACTGTGGTTGTAGATAATTAAAAATACAGTTACACTGACCTAAGACTCATTTTGCATAGGCCCCTAAACCAAATTATACCAAACGACTAAACTATCCTGAGCTGGATTCAAACCAGTGACCTCTAATTAAAAGGTACCATATCCCATTACTAAACCTCCAAGGCACATGCTTTCATTGGCACAATGCTAATTGTTACAGTGCTTTCTAACTTGATGCTTTCTGCCCTGGAAAAATCTGTCTCACTAATTTCATCTCAAAATACGATTTTTAGCAACCCCAACAGAAATGAGCAAAGTCTGTTACTTGTAATTCACATAAACAATATTCTGTTTTACAAAGTCAGATGCCTGTTATTTCTTTTTTTCTTAGCCAAAAGTATAAATAAACACATCAGCATAAGCAGAAAAAATTGTTTGACAGCAACACCTCCTTTTCTAAAGCTATAAAGAGGGTTTTAATGCATGATAGGTCTTATAATAATTATGTTTCCATGAGATTAACCAAGAATCACAAGCCTCTTTCGAATGTATTAATCTTAACCTAATTAATATGGGGAGACTGACATAACTGACATTTTCAAGTTAGGTGTCCTATAGTCAGATGACTATATTTACATTGAGAACCAAAGGTACTCGGGATCTTTGAATGTCAAGACAATTTTTTAGGGACCTATCCATTGGCTAGGCTAAGAATTATAGGAACCCACTTTTGAAAATTGTTGTCTATATGACTACTCCACGGATATCATAGAAACCTTATTCTAACTATCACCATTTCGAATCTTGGACCTGTTGGGTTTTTATATATCTATTTATATACATCCACAAGAGAAGAATGGAACAAGCAGGTAATTTTGCCATTTCCTGTGAATTATATAAAGTAGGTAGGAGTACCAGGTTTATGACACCCTAATTGTGTACCACTTAACACAGCGCTCCTGCTACACTGGCAGGTCTGCCATTGCTTTAAGCTACTTGTAAGTAGTAATGGCAGTCATTAGGAAGAAATGGGTATCTGTTCAGTAGTTTGACCAGTATCTGCTTATGAAGCTAATAGCTTCTTGGTCTGCAAGTCAGACTGAAAGGAAGGATAGAGGCTTGATCTAATGAGGTTACCCATTAACTCATAATACGGGGCCTTGGAATATAGCTGTTATGCATACAGGTTAGCTAGTCAGACCACAGAACAAAAGTCACTCTCAGTTCAAGCATGAAGTAAAGGCTCAGATCATTAACTTCATTCTAACTAAAGAACAAATCCTGGAGCTGCGTTGTTTCTCCATAAACTTTGGGAGAATTTGAGTTTAAAGCAGGGCTTCAGCAGACTACACTGTTTTTCAGGCACAAACTCTCCGCACGGTAGAGAAAAACACAAGTGGCTCTAGTCCATTAGATCCAGAAAAGCATAGGACATGTTTGTAATGCAGCAGTTGCAGCCATTTAATTGTAACAGCCCTAAATATTTAGGGCAGTTTCCAATCCTAGTTCTCTGTTTTAGAAACGTATTATTGTAATACTCATGCCCAAAGACACTCTAATCTTTGAACTGCTCCTCCTCTTGAGACATGTAATATAAAGAGAACGTATCGATCAGTATCTCTACCTTATTGTTCCACAGAATAGTCTAGAAAATACATACAAAATAACACCGCTATCTTGAGATTAGAGTTTATTTATTCTCTTTAAAGTCACAGCATCTTTTGCTAACCTCCTCTTTCTCTTTAGAGAGACAATTAAAAAATAACGTAAAATATCCACATATGCAACTGTCCACAGGTATCTGCATGATGCATTTTATATATAAAGAAAGTCTCTATATAACTGGAATCTTTCGTTGTCTTATTCTCTCCTTTTCTGTTTGTTCAATTGAGAACCCAACATTTTTGCATGCTGAAGTAGTAAAGAATTATGTGGTTACACACAGTAATCAATTGTATGTTTCACGGCTCAGCCACCCACTTACTGGGGCCGGAAACTCTGAAGGAATCCTTCCCCGTGAAAGGGGGAACCGACTACCTAAATTATATAGGGCTTTCTTCCCCTTCTCAGATCTTTCCTCTAAAACATCTATCAGCAAAATCTCAGTAATCCAAAACTGCACGCCGAGTAGGACACACAAGCTGAGACGAGACAGGGCTGCAAGAGGCGGTGCGAGGTGCAGAGCCTGTGCTCTGCAGCATCTGAACGGAGCACACGCTAGAGCTCTACGGGAAAAAATAGCCAACAAGTGTTCATACAGTTCACTTAATTTGAAGCTCCATACTATGTTTTCCATGTACAAAAGAGCAGCACATACAGGCCTTTCAACGTAGATAGCTTCTTTTAAAGAAAAAAAAAAAAAAAACCAGCCAGTTTTCCTCAGCAGGTACAATACAGGTTAGATGCCGATCCATTGCTGCCCTCACAATATGCTGGTTCACTTCACCAGTCAAAAAACAACTAGGAACAAAGAGATAAAACTCGAGATAAAACCAAACACTAATCATTACAAAACTGAAACTGGATGAACTCGTAACATCAAGCTTCAGTTACATCTAAAGCAAGTCTGAAGGACCAGTTTTAAATTAGACAGCAAGCCTTAGCAACAGTTAGTCTGGAATGTGTTATATAAAAATTACACATTCGTCTGTTTTTCAGTCTCAAGTCAGAAAAGCATGCTTTTTCAACATAAAATTCTTTTGAGACCTAAGTTGCTCAGAATTCAAAAGTGAAAACCAAGTTACTAGAGGAAGTCGGTCCCATCTGGATTAAAAAAAGAAAAGAGTAAAAGTAAAGAAAAACTGTAGAACCACAAAAGCATAAACTGTTCCCCGTGTCTTTGATACTAACACTTCCCAGTCCCAGAAGTGAGAAAGACACTTCAAACATGTTTAGAGACTGAAATGTCCAAGTCTCTCAATCATTATGAAGAAAACAGCTATTATTCCACAACTTGGTGGGGCGGATTATACACAATGATGCTGTGCGTTATTTACCGTACTGAAGTTAATTTTACCCTGCATTTACTTTCCTTGTGGTGTTTACCTAGAGATTTAAATAACCTTATTATTAAAATATCTGACTATGGCCCCACAGGCGAGTTCTTGTTGCGCAAAGCAGGGATGCATCGCTAATGCCATTTCACAGCTGAGCAATGGAAGTCTCGAGAGACTAAGGCAAGGCTTCTCAAAAAGTGGACTCTGAACCAGAACAGCTTTTCCTGTTGTTTTTTGGCACAATAGGTAGCAGTAGCCTTGCTGAAGCTTACGGTACTCCGCAATCTTTAACAGCAGCAGCACTCCAGATGCTTTAAGACACTCAAAACGAGATCCACCCCGTGAGTATAACCGACAATGGAAACCCCTCAGAAAACGCTAGGTTTTTCAGAATTTTAGGTGAGGTTAACTGCAGGACCCTTCCTCTCTGCCCAGCGGTTTCCTGACGCCATTGACACCGTGAACGCCTCTAAAAGCGTCACCAAGCCGTCCGTCCGTCCGTCCGTCCGTCCGTCCGTCCGTCCGTCCGTCCTCCGGTGCGTGCGCCGTGGGCGGGCAGGCGGCAGGCGGGGCGGCAGCGGCACCCAGCGGCCCAGGGCCGCTCCCCACCGCCGCCAGCGCGGCCCGGGCCGGCGGCAGCGCCGGGGGGCGCCTGCTGTCGGGACATCCCTGCTGCCGGTGAATATGACGGAAGGCACCTCCAAATGGTGTTTGCGGTGTCCAGCGTCACAGCTTTCGTAAGCTCTGAGGTATCTGGAATTGGGTATTTTAGGTTAGTACCTAACAGGAAACCTCAGGGAGAACCTCAGCAGGGAGGAGCCCCCTACAATTCAGGACAAATCCAGTTTACACCCCAAGTTTCTTTAAATTGTTGAGATTTTACTTCAACGTTTAGAACAGGCGGTGCTGAGGAAAGATGCGCAATTACTAACCTTAAAGCGGCATGTATGGCAGAAGCAGCAGTAAAGACAGCTTTCTGCTGAAGTGAAAATTGCTCTTAAACCGAAATTGCAATGCTCCTCCTGCACACCGAACGGATCGTTGGATCTCTGTTCTAGTCAGTTCACGGCTGAGCGTCCTGAAGTTTGTGACATGAACACTGAGCTCCACCGAAACTGTTCACGCGCTGAGTTACAGAGCAGCGTCGCAGACAAACGCCAAGGCCGTGACAGCAGCAAGCTCATCACCAGTGCGACTGTCCTGAGGGCGTGTTTTCAAGTCAGAAAACACGGATACACCAAGGATTTGAAACTCACGATCACACCAGAGAAAAAAATATCTGACGTGCATTTTGTACTCCCTCCCACTGTGAGAATCATGCGTCTATCCACTGCGTGAAGTGATGGATGCTTGCCCTGCTGCATCTGTAGGCAAGCTAAAATTCCTGGAGCAAGAGACGAATAACCCGTTTTAAATCGTCTCTGACTGGCGATACCTTAATCTGAGCACCATAACTCTAAAGCTGTTTGCGACACCTGTATGTCCTTTAACAAGGCCCAAAATTTTATGGTGGCATGCAGCAATAAGCAAAGTTAATTTCAATTTATTTCCCAGCCGTCTCTTACAGACATAGCATCTAACACTGTTTTTGAAAAACAGAAATATGAGCCGCTTACTCAGCCAAAAGCTGTGTAACCATATTAGAACGACCTCACTAAAGGCCATGCCTATGAAGCCAAACACAGTGTTATAATGGTACAGCTATGTGTCTTCCAGATCTCAGTTGGCTTTAATTTGTCTCCTTAGAACATGCTGAATATATAAAATGAGCCTGATTCACCCACAGAATTCTCCATCTTGGTCAAAACTAACATGATTTTTACAGAAATTACAGCCCATTAAAATGGACCAGCGACATGTACACATTAATGTTATCACTCATTTGCTTGGTAGTGGATACAGTTGTGATTCTCCAATAGGCAAAAGCATCTGTGTATTATTCACCTTATTCAGACACCAATGGAAGTCCATTAAATGAAAAAGAAATTAATGTTTCCCTACTTTATCCAGAGATACTGGATTTCTTTGCTGAGGCATGAATTTGTAAATTCTCCAGATTATGTGCGGTGGCAAACAGGGCACTTAGCCTTAATGAGCTAACGCTTACCTTAGAATGATCTGCTCTGTGCCTAATAAAACTTTTTTTTACACTAAGATGTAGGAAGACCTACATTACAATATATTAGAAAAAGAAAAATAAATCCCTGCAGAATGCAGGGGAAATCATGAGCACCAGAGATCCTTCTGAACTTAATCAGGCAATTGACAGTTATAAGAACTGTTACTGATAACAGAGGAAGACTAATTCCACTTCCTCCAATTAAATATGCTTTGCCAGTTAAGGTCATATACATCTTCTGTAAGAATATGCAGGACATCATTATTACCCAGCATTAGTAATCTGACAACTTTTATTGCCTTCACTAGCAAAAAAATATAAATAGTATCAGAAACATGAGCCAGGATTCCAACTTATTCCTAAATATCAGAATCTGAAGAGATTCATGGCGTATCATAAATCTCCAGCTGCTGGAAGCCTTTGACATTAGCATCCTGAATTTATTTTAATTTTTTTGAAGCTTCTAACCACAGCAGCTGTAGAGCAAAGCTTGAAAACATTATGAATCATTCCACAGGGCCAAAAAGCAAATACAGATGATACCACAATTACGTTTTTAAAGTACCATTAATTTTAAGCTATGGTCATGCATTTTTTTGCAGCTTGTCTTACCAAAAGCCAGTTTGAGCATTCCATACAGGATCTGAACACCCCCCACAGAAAGAAAAAAAAAAAAAAAAAAAAAAAAAAAAAAAAAAAACACAAAACAAACCAAACCAACTCAAGTGCGTCTATATTTCAGTGAGTGCAAAACCAAAAGCATGCATACCTACCCAGCTTTGGTTATGCTTGGGATCCATATGTTATGAAAACATTGCCTACTGCAATAATCTGAACTAGAAGCTTTGCACCTGGTGCATGGCCCACAGCACAGGTGAGCACCCACTACTATATTCCACTACCAAGTCACACAGCTTTTATTGTTCAGGAGCCAGTTATAATGCTGATCCCAGCTACCATTTGCAGAGTTACCGAAGCTCTGCATTGGCACACTGCTATCAACCTCAAAAAATTTGCCAATTCAAAGTCATTAAGACCAGTATTTACTAAAAAATACAGTCATCATAGCACTATCTGACTATAAACAAACAGGGATTACTGGAGGCTTTCATCATCCTCAGATTTACAGTACTTAAATTCTCTTTCAGACAGTTTATACTCTACCGGTGACTACTTTCAGCCCCCCCATTCCTCAGGCCCCAACCTCACCTAGTGTTTCACTAAGACATTTAGTGGTTTTATTTCCTGCTTTTAAGGACAGCATAGAAATAGTGGTGTGTGAAAATACCCTAAAATATTGATGCATTTTAGTGGGGAAATCATCCCTGTAGCCAACGACAAACTTAATTTTTACTTAAATCACACTTACAGGATCCAAGGAAGCTATGACAGGAACAAATACATAAAATAGTTATCAGAGCCCAGATTTCTTGCATTTAATATACTTGTTTCCCTGCTTCCACTGCTATGTCATCCTAAAGGTTTGTGAGTTGGAGAAGTTCTACTCAATCAACTGCAGAAAGTTCACTTTGTAGCCAGCTGAAATTATGGCAAGCCTCTCTTCCCTCGTCTTTTTATAACAGACTTATAAAAAGACCGCGCATGTTTGCTGCATGCTCTCAGTTGAACTAGCTAACCTATTTTCAGCCTCTGATTTACTGCTGCCTCTTGGATCCCTTGAAAAAAACTAATGGCAATTTAAAAACTTTAAGTTAAGGATAAAAATCATGAGCAGGCTTTACTTCCCAATTTGACACTCGCATCTTGGATCCCATATGTCACTATTTCTTTCGACCTATTTGTCCAACTGTATGTGCACATGGCTCTAGAGCATTAGAATTTTTACCTGTCAAGGAGAATCATCTGGAACAGACTACCACACTGAGAATACAGGAATATACCGAGAACCACACTGTGCACGGCCAGCTGTTCACTGAGGTCAATATCCTGTCCTCAGCAATGGCTTGCACAAAACGCCTAAGGAACAAAGTATCTGCAACAGATCTTCTCTTGGTCATTTCCAGCTTTCTATCATCAGAGAAGTGTGTGCTATTTATGGTGAAGACCAGATCCAGGTCATCAAGTTTAATCACCAACAACAGACCTGCTCTTTACAACCTCCGTATTTTGTCGCAAAAACTCATGGGGGGAAAACAGTTTCCATTAACCTTCAGTCCACACTGGGTGAAAAAGGACTCCTTCCTCTAGTTTTAAACCTGCTCATCATTCCTTTGGGTACCTGCTGAACTCCTGTCTTAGAAATGGTGAGTAATCATTCTCTGCGTATCTTCCCCATACTACTTGTGATTTCATAAACCTTTAACAATTTTTTTTTTTCAACTGCCTCTTTCCCAAGAAAAGAAGTTCCAGTCCATTTAGTTTCCACTCACACTGAAGTTGGACCATCTTTCTGAACATCCTCAGTGCCTGTGTACCTTCTGTTAAGTCCTATTATATCCTTTTCAAGATACAGTGAACAGAACTGTGTAAAGATTTGGACATACATTCCCTTTTATATGCTATTATTTTCTTAGGAATTCTGAATGTTCAATCTGCCTTACTGTTGCTGAACACAAAACTGACATATTCAGAGAACTATCAAAGATAATCCAAAGATTGTTGTAGGGCCAAGCCAGGAGTTTGTGGCACACTTGCTGATGCCAAGCAGTGGAAAGCTAAAGCTGTAGATCCTCTCCATCTTCCCCACCAACACCACAAATCTGCACGTGGAAACAGCTGGTCAGTCTCTCCTCTAAGAGCTTTTTGCAGCGAGCTCCCCCCGCCTTGTTCCAGCTCTTGCAACCATTCCTCAACCACATTCTCTTCCCAAACACTTTTATTCTTGCTCGCCTTTTCCTTGCCGTTTCCTTTATTCGTCTCCCTGTTCAATTACTGATTTCTCTTTTGTCTTTGAGCCTTCTGTTTCTCTCCCATGAGACTTTTTTGGTTAAAAAGTATGTAAAATTGTCTCTCAAGCAGATGAGCAGCATGCAGTGAAAATGAAGTCACTTAGCCCTATATTAGATTATATGAATTCGTGAACGTCAAATTCAGTATAAACTCAACCATAGCTCACTCACACACTGCATACAAGACCCTCTCGCTTTGCAGCTTACACTTGTAACTACAGTTAAACCATAAACAGGAGCAGCTAAACTGTTAGAGAAAAGCCTTTTCACCAAAGCAAATATATTTAAAATAAAAAAGTTTGATACTCTTCCATTATTCTCTCACTAGACATGATCACCATTGCTCCCCAGGACAAGAGTCTAGCTTTCCTTCAAGTCTCAGATGTTTGATCAGAGAAATGCCTTTTAGTAAACTGCACATTGATTTTCACAGCCAAAACGAAGATTAAAAGCATAAGATTCTGCCTGATTTTACTCCCCTGCTCCCTACCACCTGCTTTTACCACCAGAATCGCGTCTGAATACTGTAAGCAGGCCAGCTTGTTAGTGCATCAGGGGCCTGACATGAGAAAGAAAACTGATGGCAGGAGAAACTTTGTGTGAATCCATGGGACAATATCATTCGGTAGCAAGGTAAGGCCACTGCAGGCTTTGCTGGAAGCAATGAAACATGGCTGCACATCTAGCCAGCAACCCATGACTTTCATCTGGCCTTCTTCAAAGTCCAGTGGCCCATTCTACCCCGTGAGCACAGAACTAGTTACACCACCTCACTCGTGGCAACTACAGAATCAAGGCATGACAACAGCCTAATCCTGCAATAGGGAAGTTCTCCTCTAAACTCTTCCAAATATCCCTTCACAAAACTTATGCTGCTATGCTACTCTTAAGGAGCAGAGCCCAATCCGTACACCTCAGTCCCAACCTCCTACTAGTCCCATTTTTTACACCCCAAGTTAGTTCTCCGATGATGCACTTCAAACAATCTTGGGCAGGCTGACATCTATCCTGAATCTTGACCTCTCGCTCTGTCAAATCTTAAGTTCTGTTAGATGGAAGTTATTTCTACATACATCCTTCTAAATATATACAGCTGATCAGTTTTTACCATTTCCTGTTTACAAATAACCTCAGAAAAAAATTACTCCCCCAAGCATGTTCATTATTTGCAAGTGTTTGCTGAATCATTTTTCTGAATAAATTACACCCTGCATGAGTGCTAAGATTGTTTGTCATTGATAGTTGAAACCTTGTGATTGTTTTCTGTTTTTCCAGCTGAATGACTCAAATTTTCTAACCAAAGCATTATGAATAGTAAATAACCATACTTAGGAGCTAACTCTGAAAAAGCCCAAGAAATAATAGTGTTGCCACAATGTAAACACAAATTAGATACCCAAGAGTTCACAGAAAGCTAGGGGAGTGCCAATATAGCAAAATACGATGTTCTCAGAGATGCACTCTCCTTCGTCATGCTTTGCATTCCCCCCAGAGTTACAGCTCTGGGGATGTTTCCTACTAAATACCCAATCCTATTCCCATAATGAGTATCCTGCGCGCACCTGGTCACTGACCAAAGCTCTCACTTTGGTCCTGGGCCTGCAGCCAGCACAGAAAGCTTGAAGAAAAGGACTTAGGAGCTGGAAAGGAAAACATCATATCCAGGTCCCACTTACCCCTGAACCCGTCGCCATGCTGTACTAGTTATCTTGTCCTATTTTACCTTGAAGGCTTTCAGTCCCTTTGAGGTTTTCTTAAAGTAATTCAGGTTACACTAGAAATTGCCATTAATGTAACTGACACCACTACATCCATAAGTGCAAGTAAAGTGCAACATATATGAAATTTTTAGGCTGCAGACAGCATCTGCACTGCAGCTCATGAGACGCCTCTCAGGAAATCACGTCAAAGACACTCTAATATACCTAAATTCACATGTATGTGCAGCAGTACAGAAAGGGAACAGACTATCTCTTGCATTTTTCCAATTATAGACCCTTAACTGTTAGACTATGTTTCTTCTAAATAAAACTATTTTCCTCATTTTGTTCAGCTTCTGAAATTCAGGGGCCAGAATAGAACTCTACTGATTTTACACAGCACTACTTCAATAATTAAAATGTTTTTTAAATTATAAATACTATATTTTCACCAGACTTGTACACAGATCGGCCCAATGTCACTACACTATCTCTAGAGTAGGCTGGCATTTGTTATGCTGTAACACACTGCAAACTCATTTGTTTTTGCTATTCATTGTCATCTAAAGACATGACCTTAAGCACACAGCCAACTGGATAACATTATTTTCAGTGCAAGCACACCAACTGTCTTTGCCGGAAGGTTTCCACGCTAGGCAGAGAGCTGAAGCGCTTAGCACAATTTGGAGACATAAGAAATCTATACAAGCAAGTAACTCATGCCGCTGGGACTGTAACACTACAACTCTGGGAAGCATGTAATACTCAGGTTTCATTAAATCCTACAGGAAATCTCACTGAAGATAACTGGAGCTCTTCCCTTGAGAAAATGAGCAGTAAAAAAAGCAAGTCATAGCAGTAATTCAATAGCAGACATAAAACCAGAACCAATACAAAAAGCAGCATGATTCCAGGACCTTAACCAAACAAGAGTATTTTTCTCTACACCACTGTAAGAGTACATAGAATGTAAGAGCATCTGGCTCATTAAGCTACCTGGTTAAGGACTCTTCAGTGTAATAGAAGTAACAAGCAACAAGGAAAGCGATAAAGCAAACAGACACACAAATGTTAATGAGCAAATAATAAGGTAGACAAAGACCAGAACTTTTCAGTCACTGATTGATGGGCTGTTAAATGGAACTACTCAGGCATAGTTGGGGCAGGGGAGTGGGGGGAATCAAGATTTTTGTGAGTATGATGGGATATTTGAGGGGATTTGTGGGAGTGTACCAAAACCATGGAATAATAGAAAGAACTTGTAGGGTTATGTAAAAATCATGGGATCTTTATGGGTAGTGACAAAGGCAAGGAGACTGCAGGATAAGGATGGATAGCAGAGGAATAAACATGGGACACTTGTCTGAGCCCTACACCTGATCCACAGGTGTCTTCTTATTAAACCCTATGATTGACTTTGCAATCTCACTCTATCCTATGTGAGTGCTACAACACCCAATCACCAGCAGCTGGAGAACAGAGCATGTGTAACCAGGCCTGTAGATCCACGTGCCAACAATACAGAGACCAGAATACAACAGGGACCTGGGTGCCAGCAACTGGGAAAGGGATCACGCACCATTGGGAGCAAGGTGTGTGCTGCTGGGGTCTAAGCTCCAGCAACTGGAGCAGGGACTGTGACTCACAGGGCCCATAGGTCTAAGTGCCAGCAGTTGGAGAGACCAGACTGTTTCTATTCCCCTAGGGAATTTAATTGTGCATACATGCACGTGTACACATACACATAGTTTGCTAGCAAACCTTAAGCTGGACTAGCCACGGAGTAGGCGGCTTGTATCTGGAAAGACTCCAGGTCTGAGTCAGTAGCCAGGTAAGGGACACAGGGTCCATGAACGGCCATTAGATCACCACCTGCTGAGATAATATTCGAGGGATGCATGAGCAAGGGGTGCGCACGGGAACAGTGCATGAGTGTATCAAGCCAACTACCTGCTAAGTGGGGGAAGGCCTGCATACTGTGTAGGGGCCAAGGGTCCAGGCACGGATATTAAGAGTCTGTGCTGGTATTAGAGAAATCTGTGAGTGTGGATGTATTTGGGAAACTAGAGAGCAAGGGCTCATGTTTTCACTAATGAGCTTCAACCTTTACCAGCTGGACAGGAGAAACAGGACTTGGCTATCTGCATTTCTGCTTATGCAAATGCTGGCAGTTCACCATTTTGCCTAATTAACCTCTACAATTTGTTACTGGTCTGGACTGGCTGACAGCTCCTAGAAGTACATCCTTCTTGTTCCTCTTGACTGGAGTTCTCACAAAAGCCACGCCAACAACTTATTTTCTAACATAAAATGGAAGAATGTTCCTTCTTCTCTCCACCACTGCTTCTCTCTCCCTCATTCCCTGTGATCGGGCACCTGATTATCACAGGCCAGATGATATTAAGCTTGGTAATTTTTACCTTTGCTCTCTCAGGTTGCTTAATTAACATTTGTATTGTGCCTCTTACCTTGCATATGGGCCTTGCTGGAATCATAACCCTCCTATAGCCATGGACACTAAAGATTTAGGAATATTATTCTCCTTGTAATTCCTTCCTCAGACAAATGTGTCCAGAAACTTTAAAAACATATAGTAAAAGAAAGAAAAGCAAAAAATATCATTTAAAAGCTATGAAAATTAGTCAATCTAAAACTATTTATTTTGCACTCTAATTTAAAAAAAAAAAAAAAGGAAATATGCATCCTTTTTGTTGGGAAACAAATCTGTCTGAAAGCCAGTGTATTCTGGGACAGAAATCTTCCCCGAGAGGTGGCCGAAACTTGCTCCTTTTTATGTTTTTAAAGGAAGCTCTAAACACTTTGAGAATATTCTGTAAGGATGATTCTTGGGAAAATGCTCGTCAAAATGTACCAAGCTTCATACCTCTCCCACTTCTACAGTTTTACATGAAGAAAAAAAAAAGTCATATAAGAGAGTTTCCACAATTGAAGTAAAAAGCAGTGTTGCTACAAAGGAGACAGTTGTGTGACCAAACTATGGAGACAGAAGACAAGCAAGAGAGTATGAGAAATGCTCAGAAAGTTGTCATGCCTATTGCTAAACTACTCAAAACTTAACTCACACACTTCCATTCTCCTACCTGGAGAACGATTAACATTACATCATGCCATACAAGTACTAGGCAGTATTTAAATAGGTCCCATTCAAAAACCTCTTGAAAATTTAGATAACACTTTGAGAAACTAAACTTAAGTGTACCTAAACCACAAAGGATGCAATTTGAGCCCTTACTATTTGTCTGGTCACTTGGACTGGTGCATAAAAGACCACATTTTGGCATAGGATAGAGAGAAGGAACACAGCAAAAATACCTCAGCTTCCACTGAAAGCTTCACAGAAGAAAATGCAAAACTGATTAAGAAGAGTAATGGGAATTTTATGGCTGCTGCACACATAAATGGAAAGGCAGCATTAGATTTAACACACTCCTAGAGTACAGCATATACTAAATTAATTGAAACTAACTCAGTCTGCAATATTATGGGTTTTTTTATTTAGAAGGTGATTAATTATTACAGAAAGAAAAAAATCTTCCCCCATTATATTTTTCCTCTTGTTCCTCCATTTCACTTAAACCCCCCCCACAGCTTTTGATGTATAAATTTGCTTAGAAGTGACCTCCAGGTCACCTAGTCCAACCCCTGCTTGAAGGAGGCATGATTAGATCAGGCTGATGATGGATTTGTTCACTTGAGTCTTGAACACCTCCAGGGCTAGGAACACCACAAGGGCTCAGAACACCACAAGGGCTCTGGGCAGCCCACCCCAGCACCTGACATTCCTCAGTCAGAGGACCATGGGCATCGCCCTCACAGGTTCCCCGGGGACTGCTGAGCTGCTCCGCTCCAGGGAGCAACGTTCACAAGCAGGCAGCCTTCAACGCCATTCTACTTAGCACACTTCAGCCTGATCCAAGCTAAGGGAAGCGCTCTGTTGAAACCCCCTCAGGCCTGTACTGGAACCATAGCACTCAAAAACACCACAGAGCAGCTAGTTTTTGCCTACATTGATGGACACTGTTACAGCTGTACTGTAGCTAGAAAAAAACCCCAAACTAGTATTTAGTATTCTCCTAATTAGAATCAGAAGTACTTACTAGATCTGTGCAAGGCATTTACATGCTACTCAGAAGCCTCCTAGCTGAAGCAGTACAGGCATTCCCCTGCCTGCAGACCCTGTCCCAGCAGGCAGAAAACCCCTCAGCCAGCCCTGGGTGGGACTGCACATTCCACTGTTCTCTCTCACAGGAAAAAAAACACGGCCACTGGTAGCTACTCTCACCCTGCAGAGACCACAACTGTAGAGCTGTAAGGATGAGATGGCTTAACACTATTTAGACAGCATGCGACAAATCCACTTAATAATTCAGCACAGCATTGTGTAATAGCATGGTGCTGCGATGTAGTAATATTTACTACCCAGTCATGTTTCAGTCCATTGCAGGTTGGGACACTGGTTCCTCTTCCTCATTTGTTGCTGCTTTTTAACTGACCTACAGAAAGATGTGATTCTTACAAGAACAGCAGTGTTGTGTCCCACAGTTCTCTGTCCCTTCCCACAGCCGACACCTTTCTGAAGTTCAACTGATTACATCCTTTGCAAGTTCCACATGCTTCAGCTATGCTGGTTTAGACAGTCATTTATTTCTGCTGCTTCTCATACAGCTAATCAAGAAAGTGTGTTCAGCTACCTGGAATTATATTGTCTGAAACAGGGCTCCCTGTTGCTTTTAGAAGCAAATTAAAGTCATAAGTCCTACAGTTTTCCACTTGGGGGGGGGGGGGGGGGGGGGGGAGGCAAAGGCTGATATATAAACCTATTGCCAGAAGATTAAAATGTTGTAAGAAAAGAAAAATAAGGCTTAGTAAGTTAAGCTAAACCTTTAACTTCCCTTTCCAGGTGCCCCATAAGAGAGACTGGAGCTACGGCTCTGACTTTCGCTCTGCTCTGAGACACGACACCTGTGGCCAGCCTAGGGGGCCCGAAGAACCACCCCAGAGAGGAAGGTTTGCTCATCACAGCCAGCGAGCATTCTTCTCTCCGCGTCCTGTACAACCCGCTCTAAGTGTCCCTGCTCTGGCGGGGGGGGTTGGACTAAACAATCTCCAGAGTTCCCTTCCAAGCCCTGTGATTCAGTCTCTCCGCTACCCCCGCCGGCCCCTCACCACCCCTCCACAGCACAGTAAAAGCCGCACTTCTGGAGCTGACGCTACCCACCGGCGCCGGCCGGCCCTCACCGCCCACGAACGGCCCCGCCAGCCCCCCTCCCCTCACCGCTGCCCGCCCCCGCCTTTCCGACCACCACAAACGGCCACCGAAAGGCCGCTCGCCTACAGGCCGGGCCCCGCGGCACGGAGCCCCCGCTCCGCTCCCCAAGCCAGCTTCAAACGGGAAGGGCAGCGCTGCGGCCGGGCCCCGGCACCCAGCTCGGGGCCGAGCGTGGAGCTGCGGGCGGCCCGGGGCGGCTGCCGGCCACAGCAGCTCACGGCCAGGCTGCAGGCGGTGCCACCGCCCCCTGCGCAGTTTGGCGCGGGGGGTTGTGGGTGACGTAGTCTCCGCCCCGCCGTGGGCCTCTCGCCGTCCCGCCCGTCACCAGCAGCGCCGTGTCCTTCGCAAGGCACTGTGGGCCTTGTAGGAACGGGCGCCTGAGCCAACAGGCGCCGTTATTTCGGAAGGGCGCGCTCGCGTGGCCGGCGCTCGCTGAGGCACGTGCTTGCCCCTTGCGGCCCCATTGGCCAAGAAGAGGGCGTGACCCACGAGCTGTACCTCCCCCGAGCCAATCGGAGCGGGCCATGTAGAGCAAGCCGTTCCCTGGGGGGTTGCGTGTGCAGTCCGTAGTTGGTCCTCAGTGCGGCCAGCGGATTGGTTGGTGGCGGGGCGGTGGGCGGGGCGAGGAAGCCGGACCCGGAGCCCCTCGGCGGCGGTAGCGGCCCCTCAGGAGCCCGGCGGGATGGGGCGGCGGGCGCGCCTCGGGCTGGTGCTGTGCCTCGCGGCGCTCTGGGCTGGAGGACTGGCCGCGGCCGGTTAGTACCGGGGCTCCACCTCTCCGCGTCCCGCTGGGCCTGAGCACTGCGGCGGCCTCGCCCCCCCCCCCACTCCCCCGCCACGGCCTGCTGCGGGGGAAAGGGGGGCGTGCTGCGGCCGCCGTGGGGTGCGGGCGCTCGCAACGGGGCGCGGCGGCAGCGTGGGAGGGGATCGTGTGTCCTCTCTGGGGCTTTGGGGTGCGCGGGGGCAGCGCCGTCCTCGCCGGGGCATTGAGGCGGCGGAGGGGAGGGGATGGGAGAGGAAGGGAGCTGGGCTCCTGTCAGCTGCGTGGCCGCGGGTAGCGGGGGTGGCGGAGCCGGGCTCGCCGAGGGGCGGCGGGCCCATTGCTTACCCTGTGCCTGCTGGGTTTGCCTCCCCGGGGGCGGTTCGGTAGGCCTGATGGGGGTGAATACATTGTTTCGTCTGGCTCCTATCTTTAAGCAGCTCGTTGCGAGCCTACATTGTAATGCCTGCTCTGCTCAAAACCGAAATGAGTTATTTTTTCCTTCCTAGTACGCATTTTCTTGCCGAGGAGCTGGTAATACTGACGTTAGCGTTATTAGAACACTTTTCTCACGCAAATATGCATAGAGCATTTCTGAGGCCTGCATTATGTTGCTATAATACTTTTTTCCTTTTTTTTTTTTCTTCTTTTGTTGTTATGCAGCTTGGGTATTGTGTGCTTCTCATATGTTGTCATCTACTTCCTTTCCTGGGGTTTCTACCTCCCACACGCTTCTTTCCACCATGGGCGGGTGGGGGAAATGTGCAATGCATTTATTTATATAGTGTTTCTAAAGCCAGAAAGCACTCCTTTAATAGACAGCCTTATGTAGTGCTACTGAGGATGTGATTTTTGGGCTGTCAATGGTATTTCAGGAAAGTAACATTTTCTCGAGAGGTAAGTTCTGTGGTTTGGGGTTCATTTTCATCTATGCAGTAGGAAGTTGAAATTTAAAGGAGTTCAGATTAGATATCAAGCACAGTTATATGAACTTTGTAGGTAATGTTATAAGCCAGCAGGGCACTTCCCAAGGTGTAGAAAAGATACGTACAAGTTCTGTGAAGCCAGAGAGATGTACCCAGACTTTGAATGGTATGTTCTCACTGATAATATATATAAAGGAAAAAGCTAAGGTGAGATGAGACTGTTCATGTCAGATGAACCATCTGTTGTGTATGGAAGTTAGGTGGCAAAATTAAGAACTGTTCAAGTGTGCATCTGTAGCTTGTGCTAGCAGGCAGCTCTTCTGTCTTGGCTGCTTTTCCACTATCACAAAGTTGTGTTTGTGAATATGAAGTTCCGATAGCTTAATTCAGCCTTTAAAAACCATATGTTTAGAGTCAGTTGAACTAATACAATTAGTAGGCCCAAGAAAGCACATGGTACAGTACATGAAAGGTTAAGAGTTGTTGCCAAACTTAAATCACTACTGTGAGGTAAAACTGTTCATTAATATCCAGAATTAATTAGGATAGGGTCTTCGGAGTCCAGCTTTTGGCAGCAGATTATAACAGGGAGACCTTTCTTCCTCCAGTTTTTGTCAAGAATTGTTCTGAAAAAAAAAAAAAAAAAGACATCGTCACTTCATTGACGTTTTGATTTCCTACAGTAAGAGTATCACTTTCTCTAGTAGAGTCTGGTACAAGCCTCGAGACTGTGTTAAATGCTTCCTTGAATACTTGTTCATTCCTAATGTCTGGTCTAGAAACAGTCAACTGGAATGCGAGTACATTGAAGGGAGAGGTTTTAAGAAAGATGAATAAAAATGGTCCAAGTATTACACTTCCTGACTTCAAAAGATGTTTTTAATGAGGATTTTTTCTAGTAGTGAGCCTTTTAACTGTAGCTTTAAACCCTAACTCTGTAGTCATAAACTTCGCTTAAATCAATTTATTGAAAACTTGAGGTTGAATGCAAGAAAACTCGGGCCTAAAGAAATGGGGACTATTTTTTTAAAGGTGTGATGGTAATACAGATTATGAAGAAGTTGAACATTGGGGGCTGGGGAAAGAATATTAAGGAGTCCATGGGGAATTGGCAAAAGGAGCTAAAAAAATGGAAACTCTGTTCCAGCCAAAGCTGGCTAGCTTCTGCTTATCACAGCAGCGATGGCCTTCTGCTGCTTCTGTTGATCATTCGTTAAGAACGTTGAAAAAAATCTTCTCTCACTTTTTCCTGATTGTGGATATTATTTGATTTTGGGGAGTTTTTCCCCTTGTTTTCAGACTAAGAGGTAGAAATTCCCTCATTCTGCCTGAAGAGAGGAAGTGATTCTTCCTCTGACTACCCTGGACCTTCCGTGGCTAACTTCAGTGATAGGCAGAGGTTTTCATACTGTCTCATGAAGTGGTAGGACAAATGAACACAGTCATATACTTGTAGGAAACTTCCTTACCTGTTCTGTCAAGACAGAGATCAATGGCTTTCCCTGACCCTCCTGATTTTACTTACCTAACTGGAAAACATTCCCTAAACTTGTTGCCTTTCTGCCTGATAGGGAATCTCAGTTCCTACAGAGGGACTGCTGGAGGGTAAGTTTTGTAAACAGTTAGCCAGCAATTGCAAGGAAACTGGAAAAAAAGGTTTGTATTCAGGGTGAGGGTTGACCTATATCTTAATCTTGTAGTTGCACTAAAATGAATATGCTCCACAGATTGTAGCTGGGAACAATTTACATGCTTCAAAGGATACTTCAAAACTAGGCTTGCTGAATAGATGCCACTTAAGGATTTTGCTTAACTCACTGCATGTTTTAGGGGTTCATGTAATAGGAATAGCATCTATGCTATGGAGTCTGTTTCTGTGCTGAACTTAACAGTTGAAAAATTGACGAGAAGCAATCTGAGGTAATTTTCTTAGGATTTCCTTCTTTCCTGCAAGAATAGGATAAACGGGGTTTGCACTATCTTTCAAAGTCTAACCAGTCAATTGTACGAAAAGAACGTTGAAAGAAATAACTAAAAATACCACAGAAAATCTCTGATGGGTGCTCTAAAGCAGTCATTGCCAGACTTTTTTTGTTCATGTACCCCTCTCAGTAAAAAATTTTTCAGCATGCATTTTCAATGTTTAACTTCTAAGAAAAAAAATACATGTATGTACTACTAACATATTATGTACATCACAAAACATACAGAAAAACAGAAATGAAAAAAGAATGAAATAAAGCTGAAATAAAAACTGTATTAAGAAAAATTTTACTTGTTAACAGTAGAAAAAGTATTTTCTTCCTGCAACTCCAGTGGCTTGGCTAGCGCACCCCCTGGGGTGTACACACCCCACTTCGGAGACCACTGCTCTAGAGCATGCAAACTTGCTTTGTTGTGGTAGTGTTTGAAGCTTGAAGAGCTTGGTAAAAACTGGAAGGAAACTGACTACAGTGATCAGTTAGGGCATTCATCAGAGGTTTGGGAGATTGCCAGCTGCTTGCACTCACTGAATTTTTGGGCTATTTCCCGATGGTGAGTGACCATTCTGATGATGAAACTAATAGTATTTCTTGTCTGGTAGTAGCAGTCCTTTAGCCTTACAGGCTGTCAGTTGATTCGGTCTTCTAATATAGCAAAACTTTGGAACTGTTGGGCTCCCTCAAACTAATGACATTCTTCTTGCTGAATCACAGGGCATAGCTCTTCTTCTTTCTGCCCCTCTCTCCATAACGCTCTCTTGAAAATAATAATTCTCACAAAATGTTAGGATCTTTATCAACCATATGGTAGGATCTTTTTATCTAGCATAGGCTGCCAGAGTACTTTTACTACATTTAAATAGGCTGATTGAATGCTGGTCTTTCTAATTGAGGAAAAATTAATACATTTTAAAGCTGATTTTAATTATATATGAAGTGGTGGATGGCTGAAACAAGTGTTTAGCTGTACAAAGTGCTCTAGAGTCCTAGCTGGGCATGAGAGCACCCAGCAGTGTCTATGGCTCAGCACTGTTTGTAAGCAAAGCATTCTGTATAATGTTGTCAGCTGCCTGTTTCAGCCACAAGTATTGTTGCCTACTTCTTCCTTTTAATATATCATTGCATCTCCCTAATTTGTTTAACAAATGGTAGGATTAATTTCCAATTGGCCTTTTCAGAAGGGGTTTATAGAATTAGGCAGCCTTCGTAACAGACCCAAATTTAAAATTTAAAACAAAGTCAGTTACTTTTTTTAATTTAACTGTGGAAAAACAAACTAAACTGTCAGCTTTAATCTCTGAAGCAGGTGCACAAGCGTAACATCTGTGACTTTGTTGAGTAGTTGAGCCTTGACTAATAAGCTGTTCTTAGGTCAAACTGTGACCTTCTATAGATCTTTCATTAACACTTTCAGAATAGTTTTCTTAACTGTTTCTTAGAAGTAGACACACTTCTATGAGTAGCGAGTACATATTAGTCAGCAGTTCTGTGAAATAACAAGGCTGTAAGTGATCCCTCCTCTAGTCACATTATCGGTCATCACTGCAATTTCATCTGCCTAACTTAGAAAGATGTCCCAGAGCTAAGAACAGTTAAATTAATATTTTGTTATTGCTTTAGTGCTGTTTTGGAATGACTGTTTTGAAAACAATTATTCAAGTACAACTTCTTAATAACAATGCTGGTTCCTTCAGAGAGAATTTAAATGATGCAATAGAAGTGAAATAGGTTTATTTACTTTCAAAGAAGAGCAAACATTTAATGAGCCCTACCTTATCTTGCTCAGATGTCTCTTGCCTTCCAGTTTAGTAAACTTTTTGCTTTGTATATGAAATTACAATAAAATTGTTCTTTGATATGTGTGCATAGATAGTATAAGCTATTTATATTTGACGTTTTGTGGTCTTCTGTTGTAAAGTCAACCTTCCACAAGTTGAAATCAGTTAGTAAAGTCTTCACCAAAAAGCTAGAATGGTCTAGTGTTGTCAGGCATATAGGCTGATTTTGAACAGACAGAAACAAACATCCTAGCTGGTATAGCTGTTAAAAATAACATGATGTTTGTTACTGCAGTAACAGGTACTGTATAAGTGCTTTGTATATATTAATAGCAGCATACAAGCTACTGGGTAGGTTAACCCTGTCTTAGTTTTCCCCCGCTCTAGAAGCATGTCTGAATCCCTCGACAAGCTCTGGAGTTTGAAGTTGTAGGGGTGGCATTTGGTTTTAGATTAAAATTATTTAGCATAGTACAGTGTAATTTGTGGGAAACACGGTAACTTCAAATTTGTCTGCTAGTTCCAAAACAGAAAAGACCAGCAAGTATCCTAAATGCACACATACTTTTACTGTGTTTAAAAAACAACTATTATATGGTGATCTGAAGTGTTGAAGTTCAGTGGTAGAACTACTTATGACTTATCACAATCAGCCTTATCTGTTAGATTCCTCAAGCTGATAAGCAGTCATCTCTGCTGAAAATGCAGCTGGCCTTGTGTTTTCTTATGCCTCTCTTGGTGTTTTTTTCCAAACTGATGTTTGTTTTTATGGTGTCTTGGTTGCTACTTGCAGGTTCTGTTTCATCTGGACTGTTCTTTTCTTTCTCCACTAGTTTTTCTGAAGGGGTCTATACACTTTCATTTTTGGACCTGTGGGGTACACCTGCTTACCCGCACTGACTGTTATAGATAATTTTTAGTCCTGTGTCTGCTGGCAGTGAAACTTTTTGAGCTTTCCATCCTCTTCAGTATGCTCAACAGACTATCATCTATTTGTCTCAGTTGCACTGTCAAACAACTTGTCACCTAAGTTTTGCAGCTTCACTTGCACATTTTAGCATTTTTTTCTTGATTTTCATTATGCTGTTACAGCTTAAAGTTGATCCTCATCTTTTTACTTACTTGTTCTAATAAAAGGTTATACTTCAAATAACAATGTGGAAATGGCTTTCTGGAATCTGGCTTCCAAGATTAGCCCTTTCATTGCAAATACCCACAGTTGCTCAGTTATAATAATAGTCTTCAAAACATGAACTGATAAAGTGTCATGTTTGTAGTTTGTCACTTCAGAGATGATTTATCTCTGGTAAGACACTTTCCTTGCATGAGGATGAAAAGTATGCAAGTTTTGTTTGCTGTCAAATGCTTACAGAAAGTCAGCAAAGTTCTATAAACTTTTGGAGAGTTTTGTTGGCGTTTAGTATTTGTGCAGGTAGTCTTTAATAGCACACCATTCAGTATGTTATGGTTAATCTCATGTACGGGGCACTAACTTCGGTTAGCTTAGGTACCTTTTGTAGTCGTAGTGCCAGTCTCCAGCCTGACAACGCCTTACCACTGCTATAGGGCGTTACACACCCCAGAGTCTCAGAAGGAGGGGATTACTAAATGTAGTATGAGTTAGTGGCAGCTTTGTTTAGTCATCTGTTTATAGTTCGAGCTTTTATTTCAGTTTAAATGAGTTGTGTACCAGAGAGAGGGAGGCCTGTAGCATCTCCTTTCAAATCTGTGGGGAGTTTGTTTATCTAAATGAGGTGGAATCAGGTACTGATGACTGGGAACAGTCATGTTTCGGTTGTGATAATTTTAGAGGCTTTCAGTTGACATGATAGTGCAAACCAAGTTGTTTGAAGCACGGTGAGTAGCCCATTTAAGTTACAGGAAGAAAGAAAATAAGAGACACAATTCTGCAGTGGTGAAACTGTCATAAATAAGCTTTTCTGATTATCTTCTCCCTCCTTTTCACCTCTATTCCTATAGGTTTCTGCCTACTTTACCGTTTCTTCTCTTTCCAGTCTCTCTAATCAAATGTCAGATTATCATAGCCTTTTCAGCTAAGATGACAGTTAAACAAGGCTTGCAGCTCTTGAACAGTATCTTAAAGACAAACTGATTTCTCACAGTTCTGAAGAGAGACCTCTATATACTGGTCAGGCAAAATTAATTGGGTTTCTATAAAGAACAATGTTTAAGTGGAGGGGTATTAATGTAACTTTCTGATTACTACTGAAGCTGTTTATACTAAAGCTGATTTAGTGACTAAAAACCTTAGGTTCCATTGGCCCTTTCACTTGATGCATACCTTTTAAGTAGTTTAGTTGGACTGGAACAGTTCAGACTGGGGAGTAATCTAGAGGATTGATTTGGGTTTAAAAAAAAAAAATCCACACTTTTTTCCAGTATTGGTCACACAGTTGTGTTGGCATAATTTAAGGAAGAGGAGGATTGTCTGTGAAACATTTGATTCACCTGACAACACTAACAAGGTCTTTCTGAAGTGCGTTAGTCAACTTAGTACACTAGAATATTTCAGAACCATGGTACAATATTGTAGTTAAACTTCTTTTTATTTTTGAGAAAATTACTCACAGGAAAGCTTTTTACTGACTTATAACATCTCTTCTAGATGAAGAGGGAAATCAAGATGAATCACTGGAGTCAAAGGTGAGGAAATAAGTTTCTAGTCATTCTGTTTTTCTTGTGGAGTGAGAGCAAAGGTCTGAAATTCAGAACTATGATTTGATTCCTGTTTTAAACTGTTCTGTAGCTCTTGCTGTCTCATTAATTTCTGCTGTGCGTCAGAAGAATTAATGTTGTATCATAGCTTTGAAAAAGAACTGAAAGGGATAGAGTCAATGAGAGCTGATAGAGGTAGCGCAACTTACTTCTGACGCAACTGTTTAAACTTAGTATGTTAATTAATCATGTATTTAAAAAGTAATGTTGTTTTTGCCTGTGCTGCTCTTTAGTTTCTAATCTTCTGAATTATGTGGCTGCTTTCCTTCAGACTTTATCTGCAGAGGACCAGGTAAAGGACCATTCCACAGGAACTCGAGTGGTAGCAGGTCAGATCTTCCTTGAATCAGGGAAATCGGACTCTCAATCAGAAGATGAAGAGAACTTTCACAGTCAAGAGGAGGAAAAAGAGAATTCGCTGGAGGAGTTGAATTCTCTAGAAATATCAAATCTATTAAATAAGGATTTGGAAGAAGCAGAAATACAGAGTCCAGGTAACTGCTCATAGACTTTTGAAAAAGTGGCAAGAAAGATGCATCCGAGTAACTTTGGCACATGGATGAACATAAATAGTAATTTTGAATGTATGAAATAACTAGTGTCTTAACCTGTCTGGACCTGTCAAACGAGGACAGGAATGGAATGGTAACTGCTGCCTTTTTCCATTAGAAAGTAAAATCAAAAAGTTTTCAAATATATTGTGATTTAAATTTGAGTGGTTATCTTTAGATTCCTTTGGAAGGGTTTTTCTGTAATTATTCTTGTTTCCATCTTCTTGGAAAGCTGTCACTATCAAATGGAGAAAGCCCTGATTTCTTCAAATAGGACTCAGGTACACCTGCTATGCTGTGTGTTTGTGTACCAAACATAGAAGGAGAAATTGCATCAGTGTTTTAGCCTGCTGGCTGTTTGCCTGGAGAGTCAGTTGACAGAGAAGGAACAAATTGTGATGCAAAGCAAGCTTCCTAGGATGGCATTGGGAGCCTTAGGGCAACATCTAAATTGCATGTAAACTTCAGTAAGTTTTTAAATATAGGTAAAACCTTGTGTGCTTGTGCCTAAGTTCCTAGGAAATTTTAGTATTTCTTTTTTACTACTAATAAAAATTTGAATTTAATATGATTTTTTGACTTGCAGTTAGTAGTGGATGATAACTAGATGGCACAGTTGAGTACCCTAACCTGTGCAGCGAAGACTTTTCATTTTCACTTGTCCATAAACAGTAAATCTTCAACTTTACTGAAAAAATATAGTTACATGGTAATATTAGTATTTGTCTATCTTCTGAACTCTGATTCGAGTGTCAAAAGAAAGCAGGAGTTATGAAATGAGCTCTGTTATATACTAACTTTCAGTGTTTTCTAATAAGTCTTCCTTATTAATGCAGAACTAGTATACAGTTTGTAAAAACTTAGTAATAGGATTAAGTATTGCTGTCGATAGGTGTGGTGTTGTACATGAAAAAGGTAAATAAAATCCACTAAATAGCTTGCTGACACAAAACAGTGAGCTAAGCACCATATTTAGTTAGTGCGGTCTATTTCAAAAGTAAACATTAAGATAATTTTAATCTCACATCAGAACGGTGTAACCAGATGGCTTTCTCCCTGGCAACTAAGATTTTTAAGAACAGCTGTCAAAGTACTGCAAGTGACTTTCAAAAAACATAAATTTAAGTCTTGTGCAGTTTTTGGAACCTCTTATGAAGTAAATAAGCGATGTGGATGGAAGGATTACTGGGTTTATCTAAAAAGCAATTCTGAAGGAAAAGTGCTTGTATTCTGGCAGGGAAAAAAAACTGCTAAAGGACAGCTTTACTGGCAAACTTCTTAACTGAGCAGGGCAGGAATTTACCTTGGGTACAGATGTTACATCTCTTGAATGAGCTACTAGTGACAGGACTGCATTAAGGGAGATTAAAGCTTTTCTAAATACAGTTTGGCTCCTGTGTATGGTCATGGGGTTGCATGGGAAAAAAAAAAAATATTCTTCAAGTTTCCACATGTATTTTTCAGGATATTGAACAGAAAAAAAATTACTCTTCAGTAATTTAGAATTAGTACTACTAAGGCTTTTAACCTTCTGAGAAAGAAGTTGTCCTACTCTCTTCTTATTAGTGAGGAGGTCTTGTGTGTAAAGAAAACGGTATTTTTTTAGTTATCTTTTGTATTGTCTTTTTGTAACAATCAAGTTCCATACTAGAAGTTTTTGCTGAAAACTAACCACAAGTTTATACAGAGCTGGCAATTCCTGCAGCATTTGTTTTCCTATTTGGAGGAATCTTACAGTAATGTAACCAATAGTTATAAGTAATCTATATTTGGGTTTCCTGCAGCACAAAGTATGAGATAAGATATAAGTAAATAGGGGCAAAATGTAATGACAAAAGACCCTGTAATTTACCTGGTTTACTATGTCTGAGTAAGTTGCTACTTGCACACTCAGTTTGGCAAAAAGTAATTTATCCTCTGAGTAAATTATTTGCCTCAGTTTGTCACTCTTTAATTATGTGATAAAATAACTGATGAGCATTTTGTCCTGTGATCGCGTTGCTGTGTTGCTTTAGGGGTTAGTATTTGTTACTATCTAGGGGGGAAAAAACAGCATTATGGTTGAATTTAGAATGAAAAAAGGCAAGGGGCAGGACTGGGGCAGAGTAATTTTATAACTTTAGTATACAGCTAACTCTCATGCAGAGCACCGTGTAAATGGTTCGTGTCCAATTGCTTTCAGTACAGGAGACAAGGTACTAAACCATACAAGTAAAACTTCACGTTCTGAAGTAGCGTTAGTATCCTGGACTTGGAGTTTGTTCAAATGACAATGATAAGAGGTCACATCAATTGTAGTTATGCATACCCTTAGCATGAGTTTGTGCATTACTCTGTGGTTGACTGATGTCTAAAATTATTCCAGGCTAATTGCATCTGGACACATTATTTTTGAACACAATTTCTGCAAATAACGTTTTTCCTTGTGTGTTATGGGATAATTAACTTGGAGTGGCGTGGTGGAATGTCTGCCAAGGAATCAAAATTATGAAGGTCAATTTGAACAGGCTAACTAGTCCTGGAGACTTCCTTACGCTTCAAAAAATCAACATGAAATTTTTAAATTAGTATGGTCTCTAGGCCTTACATTACAGACCTTAGAACAGCTTTCTCTATAACCACAAGAATTACAAACTTAACTTGAAAAAACACCATATAATTGACATTCTCAATTGCATGACTTTGCAAATGACTTCAGATGAAGCTGAACCCAACTGCTGGATTTAGCTTAGTGAAAGAGGAAAACCTTTATAAAAGGCTAATTGAAATAATTTCTTTTTTAAAAAACTGAAGATAATTCTTAGTCTTCATAGAAGATAGATTACAGTATTTTTAAGTAAAATCAATATTGGAATTAGTAACCTTTGAAGTTCCAGTGCATGAGAAATGATAAATCATGCTGTTCAAAGTAACTTTGAATGCAACTTAAATATATTGGCTAAGTGAAATAAAGTTTTCAATATAAGTGTATGCAGCAATAGAAAATTACTGGACTCGTAGTGATTTCGTTTAAGTCTTTTCTTACAGTTGTATATTCTAAGCATACTCCCTGCTGATGTTTAAGTACTTTCAGTATCGTATTTGGCAATGTGCGTGGTTCTGTCATGAATACATCTAACCTTGAGGCTAAAATGAGTATATGCACTGGAATGCACTTCGAGCGTAGTCTTTTGCATGCGGAAGGGAGTGCAGAGAAGAGATGAGAAAGTGAAAGGAAAGCTGTTTATTTTGGTAGGCAATAGAAATGTAACTGAGATTTACCTTCTCCAATCTGGACAAAAAGATTTTCTTTGCTTATAACGAAGGAATTTAAGAAACCACATACCTTCTGTTTTATTTCCTAATTAAAAATAATACTTTTTCAATTGCTATTTACAAAAATATTTGCTTTTTCAGGCTTTTGTAAATTAGAAAATTTACTGAAAACTTGATTAAATGCAGTACATATAGAAATTAAAACCAACATAGGAGTGCTTTTCTGTATGTAGTAGATGACTTTAATTTGTGGAATAAAGGAAAGCAGTCTAACTCCTGGGTATGTATTTTCAGTATTGACAGCTATTGGAGGAACTGCAGATGGTGAACCTTGCCACTTCCCCTTTTTATTTATGGAGAAGGAGTATGCAGAGTGCACTGCAGATGGGAGGGAAGATGGCAGGCTTTGGTGTGCCACAACCTATGATTACAAGCAAGATCAAAAGTGGGGCTTCTGTGAAAGTAAGTAACCTGATGTCTTGTTCTTGTCCGAGGAATGCTTTCTTAAGCTAGTGTTTTCAGTCCTCTTAATGCCTTCTATTTCAGAGTCTAGAAGTCCATGTCTTATACTAATGGCCACTTTATACTGTGATATACAAGTAATTATAGCAAAGTTCTTGTGATGGAAAAGCTATTTGGGAAGTCTTGCAGTGGAGGCATCTATAAAACTCTTAGTTTCTGAGGCTGTAGGGATATAGGGGTTTGACAGTGTTTCCCATTATACCCGCTGATTTGTTGCACAAAGGCAGCCCTTCTCTAGGAAACATCCTTTCTTGCACAGCTTGCTTTGGGGCAATGAAAAGAATATTTTAACAGCAAACTCATACATGAGGGACATCACATGAGAAGAGACTGTCTACCAAGATATTCAGCACCTCCTTTAGACAGCTCTTTGTAATCACTTGGGTTGTTTCTTGGTCTTCAGAAACGTCTTTCTGGCTGTATTTTCCCATTAGTTTTAATAGGAATTTTGAGAGAATAGTCTTGAGCTATGTAACTGGAGCTCTTAACGTACTCTTTTTTTTTTTTAGCTGAAGAGCAGTCTAATAAGAGAAGGCAGATGCAAGAAGCTGAGGATGTTTATCAGACTGGAATGAAAATCCTTAATGAAAGCAGTAAAAAGGCTCAGAAGAAAGAGTAAGTCTACCTCCTCCACCCCCACAAGAGAAGGATGACATGGCTGATCACTCTGGCTTAACTGAAAAATAACCTAAATTAGTTGCCCTGGGACTTTGCAGTTGTTGGACTTTGCATCAAACTATGCAGTGATAGTACTGAAAATAAATAGTAATTTCAGGGTATTTAGAAAAATAAATTTATGCCTGCTTTCCTCTGAATCCACTAAAAATTGTAGAAGATTAATTTCTGAAGAGTGGATGTCATCAAAATGTTGACTTAATGCAAGATGGTGCTGCAGTTCTGTAGCTACAATTTATATGTGGCAACACCCAGAAAAATACTGAGAACGTGGTACAGGATAATTGTTCTTTTTCAAATGTTTCTTACAGTCTATTTCTCTTTCTGCTTCAAAGATTAAGTGGGAAAAAAATCAACATTTCTTGTCCTGCTCTGTTTTTGTTCCTGCTTTCTGATGTTTTCTGTCACCATAAAAATAGTATTAAACTTAATCTCAACAAATTGTTAAAACTCTAATAATTAACATTGTATGAGAGAAAAAGGTAATGCTTGTAGACAAAACCAAAAAAAAAAAAAGAATGAAATGGTCTGTTTACTTTCTACTCTGTATATATCCAATTACTGATGAAGTGGTTGTCAGCTTACGGCTGTAATTAAGAATAGCTATGTTCATTTAGAACTCCCTGGTACTCATGTTGACAACTTCATCAGTAAGTGGTAGCTTCAGTCTGTTGATTATTATGTGAGCACTGTTATCATGCTAAACTGGTTTGTGGAGATAAGGGAGCATATTTCTACTTTATGTATCAGGGAAACTGAAGAGGTTGTCCATCACACCTTGGCAAAGACAGAAGGAGACAGTATCTGTTAGACTCTGACTAGTCTTCTTTTGTATAAAATAGTGTAGGAATTGTAAAACGATATTAGGTCTTAGTTCTCTCGAATACCTTACACTTTCTTAGAAGCTGAAATTGTGTGAGGAACCAGGTATGCCTCATCCTGTCCTAAAGAAAACAAGTCTGAGAATAAAAAGGAGGGGAGAGGTAAAGAAAAGTCTTGGAATGCCAGCAAAGGTCCATGAGTAATCAAGCTGAAGCATGCTTGACAGTACTGTGTTATGATATTTAAGGTTACATTTTTTTAAATTGCTGTGAAACCAGCTGCTGTGAAAGTACTGTGGAGGACTACTGTAAGTTCTGAGGCTGAAATAGAAAGGGGAGTTTACAGAGAACTTTCTCATTGTTAGCATGACTGTTTCGTCACAAAATTGATCACGTATGTAGTTGTCTTGGACCCAACACTTAGTGTTTTCATTGGAATGATTTTGTACTCAACAAGTCAAAGAGACTCCATAGTCTTTTTCAGGCTTCTTTTTTCCATCATGATCCATGAAGCTATCAGAGTAGTGGTCCTACTAGATGCCTAGCACAGGACTTAAAATTGTTGCTACAAAAACATGATCATTTGACCTTAATGCATATCTTACAGGGGAGGAAATGCATACTGCTTTGCATATGGAGTAGAGTGAACATTAAAATCTAGTTTGTCTGTTTGCTAAATTATATGAATTGTTGCATAGATTGACAATTTGGAGCTGGAACAAATAACTATATGTAGATGCATTTGTAGAAAATAGAGGCTAAAATAGAAGAACAAAACACCTCACCAGAATCTTCAGGTTTATGAATGGAATCTGCTTCTTTGCCTCAAGGTGACTAAGAAACTGTTTTCTTTTAAGAGCGTATCAATATCTTCTGAAAGCAGCTGACATGAATCATACCAAGGCAATGGAGAAAGTGTCTTATGCTTTGTTGTTTGGGGATTACCTGAAGCAGAACATCCAGTCATCAAAAGAACTATTTGAAAAACTAACAGAAGAAGGTTCTCCTAAAGGACAAATGGTATGTATGTCCTTCAATTCTACAGAAGTTGTTACAGGTTTATGAATTATTTTGTAGATCGTACTTATTCTAAGGTGGTTTTGTACTTATTCTAAGGTGGTTTTATAGATTGTTCTTACCTCCAGAGTAGAAAAAGAACAGTACGTGGTATCGGTTGCCTGTTTAAAAAAGACAGCAGACAAAGTGCTGTTTTTTTAAATTGCTTGAAAACTTGCGGTAAAACATTTGGTTCAGGCTCTGATTCAGGAAATGTATTTTACAGTGCTTGCCTAAGCATTTCCTAATCCTAACTGGTCATTGCCTTTACCTTTTTAAATTTCACTAGTGCCTTGCTTTGGTTCAAAGACTGTCCCCCAAATGCTTCTGCTTTACCTGGCTTTTGCATGATGCTAGCATTACTGAGGGTGCAGGAACAAATGGCACCTGCATCTTCAAGGTGAACACATGGAAACAGGTCTTCTCTTTGAGTTTAAAAAAACAGCGTTAAACCACCAGTAATACAGTATGATGCTCGTCTTTTCCTTTAATCTCTTATCTGTTGTATGACTGACTAGATTGGATGTGTAAGTCAACAAACAAGTAGATACAGGTGACTCCAGCCAACAAATGTTCTCTGAAACTGTGTTACTTTTTTCTTGTGGTTTGTGTGGGATGTTGTGGCTTTTCATGTGCAGTTTTATCTTTGAGAGTTACACACACAAGTTCATAATCTAGGAAGTTACAAACTCCTAGGACTCTTGAAAGCTGTTTAGTGCCTTTGACCATTATAGAATTGTTTATATGTAATTGTTCACATGATGGTCATAAAATGTGGGTGTTATCAGTTTTAATGTCTATAATGTATATATGCATATACATATTTTTAGTTCTTTTTTTGTTTTGGAAGTGTCAGCTTCTAGGAATTACCCAGTTTCTTTTAGCTCTTTGGCTACCAAGTCTCCTGCTGTTCCCTGTTTGAGTGCTATCTACCATAGAAAGCAGGAACATGTTTTCTCTTGTATCTCAGTGAAGGCCTTGACTTTTATTGGTCTAGAATTCAATACTGTCTGCATGAGGTGATTATTTTTGTGTTTTGGTGTACTTTCAGAATTGCCTAGAATAGTCTTAGAACACTGTGAAATATAGACACCTTTATGTACATATATAGTTATCTTCTAAGCTACTAGTTTCTCCTCTGAGCAGCACAGCTGTAACAGGTGTTCTAGATAGAGCAGTAATTACGTAAATTTTAAGAATAAAAATAACTTTTGAAAAAACCTCAGCCAAAGAGCTCTGTGCATTCTAACTGCTTATATTTATAGTTATAAATGCAACTAACCTGTGGCAGAACAGATGCAAAATAGTAAATTCATAGGTTCTGTTAGACAGTAAATCAAACAGTAAGACTCTTCTCTAGAAGGTGATGGTTCCTGTATGTTTGCACTGGTGTATGAGACAAATAGCATACATGAATGACCTAACATATTGCTGATCTTCACTTGAGGGTCTTTAAATTGGGATACTTTTACTGTTCAGGACCTTTGGATCTACATTTGGCATTCAGGGAAGTAGTAGTTTCTTCCTTGCATTTGATCCACTAGACTGAATTCCAGTGAGATGTATTTATGCTAGTGTCCTTATTTAATAATTTAGAAACTTCATACTTTAGAAGAGGCAGGGAGAAGCCTAGATATAGGAGATACAAAAGTGAAGGTAGAGCTTGGCATGTTCTTTGCAGCTTTAAATTGTTGTTAGACAACTTTTTATTTATGTATTCCAGGAAAACTGATCCTGGATTTTTCAAAGGATGAGCTAACAAACTTTATTTTATTTCTATTTCTAGGCTCTTGGATTTCTGTATGCATCTGGTCTAGGAGTCAATTCTAGTCAAGCTAAGGTAACTTAGAAATCTTCAGTGTGTGTGCTCCTGTATTTTATCTTGGAGGCAGATGTTAAATAACCAATGATTTTGTTTAAAGGCCCTGGTGTATTACACTTTTGGAGCTTTAGGAGGAAATCTGATCGCCCATATGATCTTGGTAAGTAAGATAGTTAATAACTTTACATATGCAAGAACTTTTTTGTACTCAATTTTTTAATGTAAGATTTGCGTTCATGTGAATACACTGTCCAAGTATTAGATCATTATGCCTGCATTGGGTCAGCAATAGTATCTTCCCTGTTACTCCTTGTTAAGTTAAGGAAAAGTCTGCGCATTTTAAGTTGTATACCACTGAATTTAGATGGACCATGTTTACATCTCTTGACTTAAAGCAGACGTGTCAGACTTTCAATTTTTGTAGGCTAATGAGAACTGTGAAAGCCAGAGATCTTTACAGAAGATGCTGTTTTAATCAGTTTTGTGACATTTAAGACAAATAAACTGCAACATGTGTAAGTAAAAGGCCTTAGGTTTTCACCCAGAAGTATCATTCTGCTTATTTGCTTTTTCCTGAGTAATATCTGAAGTATATTGGCTATGCTTAACCTTTAAAGGTGTCAGTCAGTTGCTTTTAATGCAGACACAATGGACTTGTGGCCTTTGTTTTGCTTATTGTCTTGTCAAGTTTTGCTCAAGTAATGTGAAAAAAGTTTGTAACCTGGTGAGTGGCATGTTGTCAAATAACCAATAGTCCCATATTTTTGTATTTTCCTGTCTAGGGTTACCGGTACTGGGCTGGAATAGGAGTCCTACAGAGTTGTGAATCTGCTCTCACTCACTACCGACTTGTAGCTAATCACGGTAAAAACTTTTTACTAGGCTAACATTCTCGACTTTATATGTATTTCTGTATTATTCACCTAGAAGGTACTAGAAGTACTATCGACACTAATAGTATAAAAATAGAGAATTCCTGCTATTAAAACAAGTTATCTGTTTGACTCTGAATCATGATATGCTATTTTTATCTCTGTCTTAGAGTGTCAAAGTAATTAATTCTGTCCGAGTAACAGTTTGAAGCTCTGTAGAGATCTGTTTTTATTAAGTTGCAGCCTAATATTTGTATTGAACAAAACTGTCTGAAAACTCGTCTCATCTATTTTCTAGTTGCCAGTGACATTTCTTTGACTGGTGGCACAGTGGTTCAGCGAATTCGCTTAGCAGATGAAGTAGAAAATCCAGGAATGGCAAGTGGGATGCTAGAAGAAGACTTGATTCAGTATTATCAGTTTTTAGCAGAGAAAGGAGATGTACAAGCCCAGGTAAGATTAAGTTCACTTGATGGCATGCAGAGGTTTTTAAGAATTACAGGAACAACTTTATGAAATATGGAAATATGTTGGAGCTTTAGTTTTCTCTTCCTCCTAAATCAACCTGGTTGCTATTTCCTGATTAGTGTTTTTGAGAAGAGCTTATATTTTAGTGTGTTTAAGGTAGAACTTGGACAGAAAATGCAAATTTTTGTGGAAAATAAGTCCAAAACTTTAGTATCTTAGGAAAGAGGGTCTTGGCTTCACCAGAAACCAGACAGACTAGTTTAAGGATAGCTTTAGAGGTTGTGGAGGAAGCCTCAATCAACAGAACTGACCCTTACAGAGGAATCCAGTTTCTTGCTGCTTCTGCTCTTACATGACTTCTACATGCTGCAGGCTGGATCTCTTCTATACATGATGCAGGAGGGGAGGACAGTAATACAGGCGAATTGTCGAAATTCAACTTGGTCATATATGACTTAAAAATTAGGTAGGCAGAATTCAAATGAACCATTATTATTTTGTATCTAGGACAGTCATGTCACTTTCATCTAGGATAAATTTCTGCTTAGGCTAGTGTGAAAAAGTAGGACTGGACTGGACTGTATTGAAGCAAATCTGTGCCTTCAGACTTTGTGGCATCTTTAACTCTGATGTGGTCTGTCTTTGTGCATGTAATTAGCTCACTGGTATCTGTATTACTAGAAGAAGAAAGTCCCTATGGAAAAGTGACTTATTTGCAATGTAAAATTTATTTTTAGGTTGGCCTTGGACAGTTGCACTTGCATGGAGGAAGAGGAGTAGAGCAAAATCATCAGGTACCCAGTCTGTGTGTATCTCTGCATGTTACACTTGGCAGAGGGGGAGAAAGTATAGCTGACACTGCAATGAAGCGAAAGTGTTTGAGTACAACTGTAAGGTATTTAATGGATTCAGTAGTCTTGTTCAATAAAACTTAATTCATTCAGTAATTCAATAAAACATGGAGCTGATTTTCTTAAACAATTAGTTTAAGACTAATTATCTTAGAAATGAGGAAGTCAAAAACAAATACCAGGTTTTCATCAAGTAGTACCTGAAAATAGCTGCGCTTTTGTACATGTAGTAGAATCTTCATGACACGCTGTGCGTGCATTAGTGATGATAGTCTGGTTTATGTGGCTTGCAAGAGTATTTTGCTTCTGTAGGCAAAACAGTGCAACTTTCAATATCAAGGTTATTAAGTGTGCATAGAAAATAGAACTGCTGCTGATGTTAGCCAACCTAGCTACTGCTTATAGAAGTTACAATAGCTAACCTCTTCTTAAAGTATGTATTGAAAAAATGGAGAGCTGGGGATGTGCAGCCCTTTCGTACTCAGCTGCCAACAAGAAATTATTTAATGGTCATCACATTTAAAATAACTTAAAATGACTGGTCTATAAGGGTTCAGAGATAATATCAAGTGGTCAGAATAAGTATAACCAAGATCTGTGTAAACCTGGAATAGGAACTAGCAGATCTCTCCTCTTATAAACAGGGTTTGGAGGTACAATAAGAAAGTGAGATTTACCCATGTAGCTTGTGTGTAGTAGCAATTGTAGTATTTTTTTTTTCCTTTGCTTTTTGGAATACGCTGTTGAGAGGGATTGGTGCTCAATGTTTGATTATAAGTGGGGAGCCCTGTTACATATATTAAATTAGGTGGGATTGATAACTTTCATCCCCAGAAGAACCTGGTAACTTAGCAAACAACATACTTGCCTCTGCTCCATTTGCAAGAAAAGGTACTCAAATCATAGTGGCTAAAATACTTGTTTTCTTCCCTACAGCGGGCATTTGAGTACTTCAATCAAGCAGCTAACGCTGGCAATTCACATGCCATGGCCTTTCTAGGAAAGGTAAGATATGAACACTCTCAAAAGTAAGCAAATTTACTGCCTTTCAATGAAAAATAACAAATATTTCCTACTTTCTGATATCAGGCATTCTAAAACTTGAATGCTGGAGTCTAATTACTTCTGTTTTGCTACTGTTTTGAATTGTCCTGCAAGGTTTGAATGCCATAGTCTATTCCGTCTAGTCTAAATTTTCTACTTGTTCCTTCACATCAGGAACTTTGGGGTTTTTTTGAAATAGTGCTTGAACTAGATTTTATTCTTTTCTTTTCTTTTTTTTTTTAATTAAATAGTTAAATACATAAATGTCCTTTTTCTGTGGTGGAATTCAAAACTCGGGCCACTATGCTCTTCCATACAGTGTGTGGGGGTAAAAGCTAGGCTTCTCAAAAATTTGCCTAGTGGGAAATCCTAAGTTCAGGAAGGAAAGCGGAAAGACACCTGTATTATTATTCTGTGTAGAGAACTGAGGCATCTAAGTCAGAGCTGCCAATAGACCTGCATCTACTCCGCATCAAAATAAGTGTGGTCAGCAGGTCAAGGGAGGTGATTCTGCCCCTCTACTCCGCTCTCGTGAGACCCCACCTGGAATACTGTGCCCAGCTCTGGAGCCCCCAACAGAAGAAGGACATGGACCTGTTGGAGCAGGTCCAGAGGAGGGCCACGAAGATGATCAGAGGGTTAGAGCACCTCCCCTATGAGGATGGGCTGAGAGAGTTGGGGTTGTTCGGCCTGGAGAAGAGAAGGCTCTGGGGAGACCTTATAGCAGTCTTCCAGTATCTGAAAGGGGCCTACAAGAACTCTGGAGAGGGACTTTTTACAAGGGCATGTAGTGATGGGACAAGGGGTAATGGCTTCAAATTGAAGAGGGTAGATTTAGGTTAGATATAAGGAAGAAATTTTTCACTCTGAGGGTGGTGAGGCAGTGGAACAGGTTGCCCAGGGAAGTTGTGGAGGCCCCATCCCTTGAAGTGTTCAAGGCCAGGTTGGATGAGGCTTTGAGCAATCTGGTCTAGTGGGAGGTGTCCTTGCTCACGGCAGGTGGGTTGGAACTAGATGATCTTTAAAGTCCCTTCCAATCTAACCCGTTCTATGATTCTGTGATACTCTGAACTAAAGCCTGAGTCTGTCTGCAAGGTGGGCCATTGTATCAGTTTTCTCGGACCTAAGTCCTTTTTTTCATCTAAAATATAGTTGACAAACTGGTATTGGTGTGGTACTGCTTAGAAAGGTATTTAGGTCACTTGCCTGAGATCTGGGTTGCAGACTACCTTCACCCTGTGAAGAGCTAAATCCTTATTACTCTATTTGAGTACCCTCTAAGGTTAGGCTGCAATAAGCAGCAGCTCTAGCTCATCTTTTTCAGGCTGTCACTGCAGTAAAGGGTGCAAAATTCATGTCCTTAGAGCATGAAAAAATAGCGTAACGTGCTGGTCAAGGCATCTGACAGGAGAAATTGCAGGTTCCTGCTTTCTCTACTGCTTGAGCGTTTTGTTTCTAATAAATGCTGAAATGAACAGGGTTTAGTAACCAGTTTTTGCTTTGTTTCCAAGAAGTATTTTAACTGCCAATATAGTTCGATTTCCACTGGTCTCACAAGATTTTTGCCTGCATACTGGTAGAACTCAAAAATGAAGGATATTTTCATAAAAATTTTTTAATTTTATGGACGGTTCATTCTTCATTAGAAAGTTAAACTGTCTGAATCTGAATTTTACAGCATAGAGACAGGTTTTCTGCTTCTAGGCAAGTTCTATAATGATTATGTAGTGATGATGATTATGTACAATAGTCAGAATAGTCTAATAGTACAATAGACTCCCTCTCATATGCAAAGTGAAGATGCTTCATTATCTCCATGCTAAACTAACTTCTTCAGCTGTTATTTAATAATGCCTTTTTCTTTCAGATGTACTCAGAAGGAAGTGATGTTGTACCTCAGAGCAATGAAACAGCTCTTCAGTATTTCAAGAAAGCTGCTGATATGGTATGATTATCTGTAAGCTAGAAATACAGCATGTGCACCAAAAAGTTGATTAGCCTGGAAATGCTGCTAATGCTTCTTTTTGTGCGCTTCCATGTGCATACACCTACTCCCAACTTCTGTCCCAGAGTAGCCTATAATTAAACCCTGCTTGTCTAAGATGTTGGAAACTGCCTCCAGTTCTGGTCGTGGTGCTTCATGAAGCTGTGTTTAGCACAAGCAGTCTAACTCTCATGAATGCTGGCATCAGTATGAAATACTGTCCACCTAAATAGCCTACAATTCTGTTAAGTGTTAATTTTCATTAATCCAAAGTTGTCTTGTCACAGAAATTATTATTTTGGTTCTGTTTTGTGGTCAGTGGATAGATAATGGTTTTGGGTTTATACCTCTCATCTCATTGGAGTGTTTGGTTTTTGGCTGTTAATCCCTCATGTCTGTCTTTGACCTATCCCTTATGGTAGCATTTGTACAGTTAAAGCGTAAGTAGTTCTCCAGGAAAGACATTCAGCATGTGAAACACAGTAGATGAAATTTTGAAGGGTCTTCATGGTTCTTGCATTCCACTATTACATTGCTGTTCTGCACCTCTGTCCTAGAGTTAAGGATCTCTCAATTTGCTAATTTCCTACATTCACTGAAGGGTTCTGATGTGCCCCATTGCCTGTCCTGGCATTGAAGGAATACCATAGTACATGCTTTTGCAGGGACAGTGGTCAGTAATCCAGCCTACAGGACAGCCACCAATCTGCCCTTAAATTAAGACAGATTCTCAGAGTTCCTGTAGCTGTTTTGGGAGCTTCTGTAGCATCCAGAACATCTCAAACTTGGAAAAACTAAAGATGAATAAGCTATTAATGCCCCACCTTTCTATGGGTGTGAGGTCTACATCTTGTATGACATTTTGAAAGTGCACAGTAGACTTTCATAACGAGTGTTGAAAGTTTCTTTTTCTTGTTAATCACCTGTATAGTTACTGAATAGAAGTTACTGAAGATGTTATTTTCTCCCTAAATAACTATTACTAGGAGCAAAGTTACAAAGCAGATCTATCTTAAGCACTATTTGTTTTAGTGATGTTAAAGACAGAGCAAATTTGAAAGATGTAGCTGTACATTTTGCCTTTCTTTGCAGAAGTGTTTTCCTGTGTTTTCAGGGTAATCCAGTTGGACAGAGTGGATTAGGAATGGCTTACCTCTATGGAAGAGGTGTTCCAGTGGTAAGCTTTTGACAGTCGTCTTTCTAATCATAGGTGATTGTGTAACTTCTTGTTGTCAACAAACTTTTTCTCTGGTGGGAAGTACTGTAGAAAATCTAATTGTGAAGTTAACTGTTACACTGAAAACTCTATGAGGAAATATGTACTATAAAAAAAAGTCACTGTGGAGTTAGCAGCTATGAAATATGCTGAATTCCCTCTAATAAGTTTGAAAATGTTGCTTAAGCTATTAGAAATACATAACAGTATGAATTTTTAGTAGGAGTTTTGAACTTGTCTCTTAGTTTTCTTGTGAAATAAACTAAACCCTAACTATCCCTACGTGTGTATCTTGTGAGAGTGGAGGAACACTGAAACTTTTAATTAGTTCACTTGCCTTGTTGCTTTTCCCACAAGAAGGTTTCTCGTGAAGTATTTTCTATTTAGCTATGCAAACAGATATTCAAAAGTTGAATTAGCCCAAAGTTGAGGAAATGTTAAATAATTGTTCTAGAAAAAGAACAGGGCATCCGTTCTGTTAAGCATAACTATTCATAGCAATGCTGTATATGGATGCCAGCTTGGAGATGCTACAGACTTAAGACATGCTAATGTGATGGTAGGCTCTTTCATTTGTTGTTTCCAAATTTTGAGCAGATAAATATTTTTTGCACTAGACCATCTCACTGTAATTTTTCTGTAATAGAGATCTGTCTGTGCACTCACACATGTGCGCATGCATATTTTCTTTCTTTACTTAAATTGTGGTGTATTGCAAGACTCTAATGACTGGACCAAATCTTCCTGCAGAACTATGAGCTAGCACTGAAGTATTTCCAGAAGGCTGCAGAGCAGGGATGGGTTGATGGACAACTTCAGCTAGGTTCCATGTATTACAGTAAGTGGCATCTAAATTATGATTTTCCGGGTCTAAGCATCTGCCCTTCCAGTAACTGTTCACTAGGTGGCATTAGAAGTATAGATATATGGCATATAGAGTGGTCTTACTGCATTAAATTTATATTTTATTCTGTTTTTTCCTAACACTTCCACAATGTTTTTCTTCATTTCATACAACTCTGCTTTTCAAAAGCAATGAATAGCAATGACTTGGATTGAAATGGATTGAAAACTGGCTGGCAGATAGAGCTCAGAGGGTTGTGATTAGTGGCACAGAGTCTAGTTGGAGGTCTGTGACAAGTGGTGCTCCCCGGGGGTCAGTCCTGGGTCCAGTCCTGTTCAACATATTCATCAATGACCTGGATGAAGGGGTAGAGTGTACCATCAGCAAGTTTGCTGATGACACAAAACTGGGAGGGGTGGCTGACACACCACAAGGCTGTGCTGCCATTCAGCGTGACCTGGACAGGCTGGACACTAGGGCAGAGAGAAACCTTATGAAGTTCAACAAGGGCAAGTGTAAGGTACTGCACTTGGGGAGGAATAACCCCATGCACCAGTCCAGGTTAGGGGCTGACCTGCTGGAAAGCAGCTCTGTGGAAAGGGACGTGGGAGTCCTGGTGGACAACAGGCAGCAATGTGCCCTGGTGGCCAAGAAGGCCGATGGCATCCTGGGGTGCATCAAGAGGTATGTGGCAAGCAAGTCGTGGGAGGTTATCCTCTCCCCCTCTACTCTGCCCTGGTGAGGCTGCACCTGGAGTCCTGTGTCCAGTTCTGGGCTCCCCAGTTCAAGAAGGACAGGGAACTGCTGGAGAGGGTGCAGCAGAGGGCTACAGAGATGATTTAGGGGACTGAAACCTCTTTCTTATGAGGACAGGCCAAGGGACTTGGGTCTTTTTAGTCTGGAGAAGAGAAGGCTGGGGGAGGGGTCTTATCAATGCTTATAAATACTTCAAGGGAGGGTGCCAGGAAGATGGGACCAGTCTTTTTGCAGTGGTGCCCAGTGATAGGACAAGAGGTAACAGGCACAAACTGGAACATAGGAAGTTCCATCTGAACATGAGGAGGAACTTCTTTCCTTTGAGGGTGGCAGAGCCCTGGAACAGGCTGCCCAGAGAGGTGTTGGAGTCTCCGACTCTGGAGACATTCAAAACCGGCCTGGACACCATCCTGTGCAACCTGCTCTAGGTGACCCTGCTGTGGCAGGGGGGTTGGACTAGATGATCTCCAGAGGTCCCTTCCAACCCCTACCATTCTGTGATTCTGTGACTTCTTCTTTCTTGTAGATGGCATTGGAGTCAAGAGAGACTACAAACAAGCTTTGAAATATTTTAACTTGGCCTCCCAGGGTGGCCACATTCTGGCTTTTTATAATCTGGCTCAGATGCATGCTACTGGCACTGGAGTGATGCGATCCTGTCATACTGCTGTTGAGGTAAGGTCATAATTTATAAAGGTCAAATAATACTGTCTTGCAAAAGGTTGGATATAACGACGTCAGCTTATATAGGAAATTTGTCTTAGCTAAAATCCACTGGTGACTGCAGAGCCAAGGCTATCAAAAGGAAAAGTGATATATTATCAAACTCCTTTGTAGCTCATGAGAAATATCTTTATTTTTATGTTGATACGGCAAGTTTGTATTTCCTTTATTAACTTTGAAGAAAATGAAAAGAATGTAATACAAAGCAAACATTGGTATTTTACAAGTACTGAATTTAGATATGAGTTTAAGGGTAACAAAAAAGCTGATGTTACAAATAATTCTGAGTAAGCATCTGCATCTTGCCATGTATTTGCTTAGTAAGCTGTATCTTAAAGTAAGCCTGTCTTAAGCAGTGAGTTCTCTGTCAAGTTTTTCCTGTGAAATGTAAATATTTTGAGCAGGCATTTGAATGTTAAAGGTTTACCTCTTGCAAAACCTAAATTTCTGAAGTTTGTGACAACCAGACTTCTCCCCCGGCCGGCCGTCCCCCCTTCTTTTTTTCCCCTCTGCAGTTGTTTAAGAATGTATGCGAACGGGGGCGTTGGTCTGAAAGACTGATGACTGCCTACAACAGCTATAAAGATGGTGACTCAAATTCTGCTGTGGTTCAGTATCTTCTCCTGGCAGAACAAGGCTACGAAGTTGCACAGAGCAATGCTGCTTTCATACTTGATCAGAGTAAGCATCTGAATTTGTACTGAAAGGTTTTTTTGGAGTTGATCTTCAGTAGCCCATCTAGTAGAATGCTAGTGTGCTTGAAGATATAATTGTGTAGCTCTTGTTCAGTTAGAACTTCAGTGAGACTCTTGTCCTCTTTCTTGCTCGTCACACTGGAAAGCAGTCAGTTTTAATTTTCACCTCTAAGGATAGCTTTCTGGCCTAAAAGTTAGAATAAACTTAAATTCTAAGTTACGGGATATAAAAAATGGGATAGGGAGAGAATGCTTTAGAAAATTGCACAGTGCTGAAGATTTTCTTCCCTGGACTTCCTAAACACGGACTTAACATTTTATTTTTAAATGTATAAAGTGGGAATTGCATTAGTTTTACCTTTGGCCTTTACTGTGCATACAAGCTTCAGTTTCCTTTGTTCTTTATCTTATAATATCTTTTCTCATTCTTTCCAGATTTTTTTGTAACTTTACTTGTACTACTATTGAAGCAGGGATGAAGAGCTAGGCAGCTGGTTCTGTTAGATTTGAAAAAACTTGTCCCAGGTCTCTTACTGCAACTAGGTGACTAGAACTTGGATTTCTTAGAGTTTGAGGTCATAGGGAAACAATGGAAGTACAAGTGACAAACCTTTCTAGAAACTACAAAACCCAGTATTTTAAACTTTCTGGATCTCAAAACCAGAAATCTAGGTGTCTCATTACCAGGCTTTGTATCTTAATATAAAAATCAGCTGTTGGTGGGTGGTAGGCTAATCTAACGTCTTAATTTCCAGTTAATGTTTTTCAAAGGTGCCTTAGTGACTCATCATTAGATAAGCTGTGGCAACGACAGTCTTGGCTGGGAGTGCATTCTTGCAAAGAAATAGCATCTTTCCCTGTGTTAAAATTCTGATTGTCATTACTCAGATATATTTGCATCTCAACTGGAGATTAATTTAAAATTATTTTATACACTTTATAGAGAAACTGAATGTGAACTGTGAGATAGTATAGCTGAAACCATACTTACACTAGAAGTGAAAAAAGTTATAAATCCTTTGAACTGTCTGAACTCTGATACTTCAGCAACCCTCAATTTATGACATGGGCAAGTAAAATAACGTGTGTTCTGAAGTAGCTGTAGCACTGCTGTGTAAAATATGCAGTCTCTGGCTGCTTAAGGAGTTTCAGCCTTCGTTTTACTTGACCAGTCTTGTTTTTCAGATGGTCAAACTAAAACAGCTTATACTTTAGCCTTGTATTTGAGTACACCTTTGTCAGAGGCTGAATTGTGTGCATCTTCTGGCATTCCTCAGGGATGCTTCAAAATATCCTAAAGCAGGAATGGGAGAGACGCTTGGTAAGCAGTATTTCAGGGTGAAATGATACAGTTTGTTCCTAGCTCTTATGTCAGCAGATATATGGAAAGACCATATAAATGAAAGGGGTTTTTTTAATAAGTTTCAGACAGGTTGAATCTTGTTTGTGCTATAGCACAGATTACTTCAAGTTTCTAATTCAGCAGACTGAATATAAGCATGGGGGGGTTTTGTGGTCTTGTGTGCATATACAGTGCTTCTATTTAACTGAATTACTTTCTCCTCTAGAAGAAGCTAGCATAGTAGGGGAAAATGAAACTTATCCTCGAGCTTTGCTTCACTGGAATAGGGCAGCTTCTCAAGGTATGTCTGTACCTCACAATTCCGATTAGTTTATTTTCAGTAGAGCCATTAATGTTTGATTTCATGTTTTTTATGAAGTGAGGAAGGAGGGAAAGCTTACCTCCTTCTGTTCAACAGCATTTATATTCCACATAGGGTAGTTGCTGTTCTTTGTTCTGCTGTTAGCTGTAACGTCATTGCAATGTGCTAGCAGTTCTGAGCCATTCTGAGATCCTGAAGATTAAAAGGACTAAAACACAAACGTATGATGTATTTCTTTTGCCATTCCATATGGAATTATAGAGCAGCGTTAAACAGCATTAGGAATGTTTACACTGACTTTTCGAAAAATAAATGCACTTAGAAAAATAGATGCAAAGTACCCTTTAGGATTTTGGTACTGGTCATCATTTATAAGAAATACAATTTTCTATTCAAAGCAAGCAAAGCTCGGTGATGAAGAATGCAATCTTGATGTCCAACCAACCCAAGTTTAAACTCCGGTGCTTGTGATTCTATCCTAAAATAAGAAAAACTAAACTTAGTCATTAAGTATCTCAGTGTGAGGTCTCTCACTTTCATACGGGTTCATCTACATTAATGTCTGTCTTCTAGCTTTTTACTTAAGAGCAAGTGTATCATGCAAACAGAGCCTAAGAGTTTTGTCTGAAAATCTTCAGACCTACTTGGCTTTTAGTAGAAAGTTGGAAATTGAGAGAATGGAATGGTTAGGTATTCGATTACCGAATGGTGATGAGAGACTTTATTTTTCAAGTTTTTCAGTGTCTCTGTTTTAAAAACAAAGTTGAAGCCCTTAGTGACCGTATAACAAATGAAAAGTTTTTCTGTAACAAGTGACTATGAACAACATGACACAGCTTTTCAACTGATGCCACTAAATGGCAATAAAAATGGTGGTAGGATTACTGGTAAAAGGACTTTTCTGAAAGTAGAAATCGATTGCATTTTGGTTAGCTAAACCCAATATTAAAAAAAAAAAAAAAAAAAGCTGTTTATGTGAGAGAGGGGAAAAGGGAAACAGTTTGTGCAAACTGTGGAAAGTAATGCTAAAGCCCTTGTTGTATCTTCATATGAAACTGAAAGGCTTTCCTTGCATAACTATTTTATCTTTGTCATTTCTTGGTTTATAGGATATACTGTTGCAAGAATTAAACTTGGAGATTACCATTTTTATGGTTTTGGCACTGATGTTGATTATGAAACTGCATTTATTCACTATCGACTGGCATCAGAGCAACAGCACAGTGCCCAAGCAATGTTTAATCTGGGCTACATGCATGAGAAGGGATTGGGCATCAAGCAGGTGAGTGAGATGTAGGCTGATAGTCTGCTTCATTACAGTGCATTTACTAATACTAGATTAAGTCCATAACCACTGCTGGGCTTTGGGCGCTATATAACCACTAAGTAGGAATTAGCATGTCTCCCAATACATTCTCCAGTAGCAAAGGGAGAAATCCACTTCACACTTACTGATGTGAAGAAATGAGGCATAGACAGGGAGAAAACTATTTGCCCAAAATTGTGAAGATTGGCAAAAAGAGTGCCATATGCTTCAGTAATGCTTTCAAGACTTTGAAGTGTGATGAAATGAATGCAAATCAATTCCAGGTTCAAAGTATTTTAGCACAAGATCATCCTCTGAAACACTAATTAATTTGTTTTCTGTATCATGACATTTTGAAAACAAGTTCTGTGCATCTTCAAGCAACAAACCATAAGCACCACCAACAACATGATTATTAACTACGGTTTTTCAGATTAGGCTAGGCCACAATTTGCTTTACAAACTACAGTGCTTAAAAGAAGGCAGTATATCTGGTTCTCTTAGGAAGCCTACGGTGTATTGCTGTCCATGAGTTAACTAAAACTTACGGAATCCAGAGCAACATGTTCTTATATGGCTCAAAATAATGTAGTTAGTAATTGCATACTAATTTTGAGTAGCCTACTTTACCTTAATATATGATTAATTCATGCAATTAATGTATTAATTTAGTAGTATCTTCTGGGTTACCTGAACCTGTAAGAAATGGTATCATTTTCCTTATTTTCAGTGAGCTGCTGCATTTGGTTTTTGTCTAGCTATCCATCTTTTAATTATTCTGTTCGTCTATTAAAAGACAAGGTTTTGCCTCTTTTACCCTAAATTCGTGGCAAAAGGTCAGAACAGTGAAGGGCAAGTCTTAGGTCAGTATTGTTACTTTGGCAGCAGCAAGCAATCAACACTTGAAAACTGCTTACTGACCTAGCTGTAGAAGTGACAATACAGTACACAAACAGCATTATTTCTAAAGCTTATCTTCAAATTTTATTTTAGGACTGTTTTCTCTTTTTAACTGAGTCCTCAAAACCATTTAATTTCTGAAAATCAGCCTGCAGCTAAAAGTAACTGCTAAAGTTGAGAGGTTGTTTTGTTGTTTTTTTTTTTAAAAAAATTTAGAAGTCTGTGTCTGAAAGGATTATTTTTTTCTTTTGCTTCTGCCTTGAAAACAACCCAATTTAGAACAAGTAATAAAAACATTGAAAATGTTATTACATCACATTCAGCATAACCGCTAAGAATTTGAGAAAAATGAGTCCTAATGTTATCATTTGCACAGAGTATTCTCCAACCTGAAGCAGAGATGGCTACACATAGATAGCTGAAATGAGTACACAGAGGCTCACAATGAGCATATGCAGCCTTGCTTTATGCAGATGAATAATACTTTCCTCTCATACAGATCCACTATGGAAGGAAGAGTTGAACTGCAAGGGAAATGGAGATAGTGAATATAGATATGGGAAGGAAGCACTGAGAATGTCTAAGCAAGGAAATTCCGTGTATAAAACCAGTCTTAGGAATTCTGGATATGTAACGTCTTTGCTTGCTGTGTCCTAAAACTTTACATTGTAAGATGAGAGGATGGAGATTCAGGACTGACTATATAAGAAAATAGTACTGGGCTAGGATATTGTGAAAAAGGCTAAGACTGAGTTTTGAGTGAAGCAAAGCAATATTTGGCTTTCCTTGTCCAGAGTGGAAACTGCTGAATTTTGAGCACCTCTGAAAATGACTGATAGTTAAAATCGTGCTTCCTGGTCTAGCAGGTAATGTGTGCTACTGGTCTGTTCTTCCACTAGAGGGCTGTGGAAGGGACATACTAAGATTTTAGCACTATAGTATCTAACGAATTTGGGGTTTAGTCTGTTCAAGGAAAGGGATGAAGAAAGGAACTCTCTCCCCACCTGTGTCTATGTCATTAAGATTGCAAGCACTCCAGAGTTGGGAAGAATGATCCAGTAAGGTGGCCTGCACAACCTCAATTCAGGTCACTGTTCATTCTGGATAATCCTGAAAAAACCCAGTATTTCTTACTGGTTTTTTTTCCTCAAACAGCTTTTGCCTTATTCTTTCTTCACTTATTGAATAAATAGTCTTTCTTACACATAAGTTTCTATGCTATACTTCCTGTACATAGATAGTTTTCAGACTCATAGCAGGTCAATGCCAAATATTAAGCCCCTTCGGAAATCGCACACATGTACACTGTTATATGCCTTTCATAGTTTTGATGCTGTCCAATTCCTGAGCCTGCATGCCAGAATGAAGACTGTTTCCATATACTGCTCAAAATAAGAATGAATAATTTGCTCAAATTAATTTTCTCATGGTCTTCTGTTAAGATCTGGCATGCTATTTGTTAAAGCTCAGAGCCCTACAGTTCTCATTTGTCTGTCAAGTGAGAGCGAAGAATGTATAAGCAGGATGAAGTGCTTGCTAATTAGAAATGAAAGTAAGCCATGATTTAGAATCTGCTTCTACACTGATACTAGCACAGTACAAGGAGGTAAGGAAACTCTTTTAAATAGTTATACAAAAGACAAACTTTCCAGGCTCAAGGAGTATTCAGAGTTGTTCTATTGAATTAAAATATTAAAATGTGAGCTGGTACATCTCATTCACATAATGTGTTGATTTTCATACTGTTATTTCCACATGTGTTATGGAACTAAGCTTTACTGTATCAATGAGCAGAAAATCTTTATGGTATTTCACAATCAGGATAAAATTATAAAATGAACATGTGGCATGAAGTCCTGGAGATTTCTCTTATTTTAAGTATCCAACTTGGAACACTTCCAGAGTTAAGTCTTACACAGGTCTGTCCTTCACATCACTGAGTGAGCATAGGCAGTTTGTATCCAAGTATCCTAACATTGCACAGTATATATGTGGAGTGGAACCGAAAAATAAAACCCAACCAAACAAGCTAAGTTACCCTATTGAGGTACATGTATCCTGTGTTGTTCTTGCTACAGTTGTGTTATTGTTCCAGCTACCACAGAAGGGAACACTTAATTTAAGCTCTTGCTAAAGTTGCTGGCGGTTTGTGCTCATGCTTTTGCCAGGCTACCCTCACTAATGCAAGTTATGTCTGTTTTGGATAAGGAGTAGAATTTAATTTGGGAGTATGTGCAAAATGGTCAGAAGCTGCACTATGCAGCAGTCATACTGTAGAATAACTGGGGGGAGTTGCTGCTGTGTACTCCTCCATGACTTGTGTTTTCTTAGTCTTTCATGTTTGGTGTGGTGTTGGAAATGTTAGAGTCTACTAGTTGCCTAAATATGTGCCTTAGTCCAGTCTGGGATGTCCCCAGTGCCTGCTGGTGATGTGATTGTCATCCTGGGAGCTTGATACCTTTTTTTTATATATTTCATTTTTTTATTATTTTATTATTAATATTTTCATTAAAATAGTTTAGTTTCTTCTAAACTCGTAAGTCTCTCGCTCCCTTCTGTCCTTGGAGAGAGAGGTGGGGGGGAGCAGCCATCATTTCGTCTCAGTAGCCTGTTCAGCCCAAACCACGACAACAGTGAATACATTAATACTAATCTCTTTGTAAGCTTCAATTCAAGCATCAGTTACGATAGCTTCATCCTCAGATTGAAGTTTCCCTTTACTTGTCTACTCCAAGGTGAACATACCTGAGAAAAAAGCAGAAGTTTTACTGAATGGTTTGCGTTTTACTTGACCAAAAACCTTGTATTCAAATGACTGTATACAACAGCTCATAGAAAAAGTTCTACGTTTTATGGTTAGTTTTTCAAGTTCTTCAAAATTGAGCTTTGTATTTTTCCTAATTTTTAGGATATTCATCTTGCAAAACGATTCTATGACATGGCAGCTGAAGCAAGCCCAGATGCTCAGGTTCCGGTCTTCCTAGCACTTTGCAAGCTTGGAGTGATTTATTCCTTGCAGTATGTACGAGAAATCAATGTAAGTAATGCAGAATTAAAAGGAAAAACAACAACAGTGTTTTTAAAAGAAGTTGAGTTGTAATCTTACTTAAGTAGAAGTCTTACTTGAGCCTTCTGAAAACTTAGGATAGATGTGTTTTGTGTTGTTGCATATTAGGAAAGTTACTGAAGCTGTGATTCCTATTTCTTATTTGTGCAATTGTGTGAAACGGAAATGTGCACAGCCAGTGCTCTTCTGTGCTGTACTTCCCTTGAAGAGAATTGCCCTAACCTCTTTGACTGTTCTTATCCGTGACCGTCTGCTATCAAAGTTAAGCAATGACATAATCCCTGTTCAGGAAAAAAAAAAAATATTTTTTTTTTTTTAGCCCTAATTCTCATGCTATTTTATATTCAGCTGTAACAATCCCACTTGAGTTGTTTGATTTCTATAGGAAAAAAATATTATTTGTATTGGATATTTTAGCTATTGTGCAGGGTTTCTGCTGAGTGATGGCACTGAAAAAAATATTTGCCTGGAATTTAGGTGAATTCTTTCCATATAGTTTCTGAAATATTTCTCGGTATTCTGACATCTTACTGCCTTTTGGATCACTTAATAAATTCAAATGGTACAGAAGTTATTACCACTGAGAGTAAATGCAAGTTCAGGCAATCCAGCTACTTTTGACAAAATTTAAGTCTTGAGGCTGGCAACTTTCAGGAGTGGACAGTCAAAATACTCTAAATCAATTGAGCAGATACCCACATAGTGCTCATGGAAGCTAGTATGCAGAACACGGATATTCCAAGTTTTAAGTCTGCTGATGCAAACTTAAATTGACAATGACTCTGTAGTACCATCGGATATAGTAGTGAAGCTACTAGTGTTGGCTAATGCTTATGCGAATGGAAGTCTGATAAAAAGGCAGTTCAGTCAAAACTAACAGTCAGTCACTATAACTTCCCTGTACCTTATCTGCATAAATCTCAGCATCGTACCACAGAAGTATCCTGGGGGCTTAATGTTCTGTCATTCATGGTAGTCTGCTGATGGCTTCCAGTTTGGCTGGACTGATCAGTTCACTGCCTCTGTGTATGTGGTACTTGCTCCTCTTTCTTTAAGACAACAAGTGTGGTACATACCTCGTTCTGATTTAAATTGTGTACATTAATGCTCTGTATGTGAAAGTCACAAAGCTACATATCAAGAACCTTCATCTCTAGAACAGAAAATAGAGTAGCTTATACTATATAGCATGGCTCTTAGTCTTACTGGCATTTAGTTCCTGAAAATTAACAACATCACTGATGTGATAGTATTTTTTCAGAGAGGAAAAGAGCTAGTGAAATTTTAAAACTGGTACTTGTACATGAAAAATATCACAAGTCAAATTCAAAATCAAAGTAATTTCCCATTCTTGCTCTTTGACATGATGATGTGGACTTCTTGTTTCTTAGATAAGGGAGGTATTCTCGCATATTGATATGGACCAGCTGCTGGGGCCTGAGTGGGACCTTTACCTTATGACCATCATCGCCTTGCTTCTGGGAACAATTATAGCTTACAGACAAAGGCAACATCAGGCAATTCCCAGACCAGCAGGACTGCGGCCAGCTGTGCCTCAACAAGAACCACCACCAGAGCATCAACCACCACAATAGCAACAAGAGCCTCAGTGGAAGAACTGGATTTTTCCAAAAGGAACAATTTTCATTGTGATTTAGGACTTTGGATCAATGGTCCCTCCCCCAAAAGAGGCGCAAAGAAGTTTAAAAAAAAAAAAAAACAAACCAACAAAAAAAGTCTGAAAGCTGCTTAGAATGATGCCTTTTTTCAGGGATAAGAAAATTCGTTTGAAACTGATTTGAATGTTATTTCAGTGCCAATGGAATAACACTATGGCTTTTTTCATTGAAACACACGAGTGCTACTACAAAAATGTTGCCTGCTGTATCTAGTTCGTCTTTATTCAGTCCTTTTCATCTCCTAGAGAGAGCATAAGGCTAGCATTGGAAGGTTTTTGCCTGCTTGATAGCAGTTGCCCTATATAAAAGTAGTAAGAATAATAATAATTTTATGGCCAATTTAAGTCCAAGAAGCTGAACTATATTCAAACTCTAAAAAGACTAGAACTGTACGAACTTACATTCTGATCTGCATCCCAGGTATTTCTACAATCCTTATTTCATTGTTTCTTGCTATTTCTTACACTTTGGTCTTTTATACTGTCTTGGGTAGTTTAACGTGGATTATTTAAAAACTGTAAAACTAAGCCAGCAAACATGCCACTCTCTGTTTGTTATTTTTTGTTTTGAGTATTTTCCTCCATTCCCCTTAGACTAGACAGGTCTCAGCAGAGAGTACGAAGCCCAGGAGGCAGATTGGGACAGATTGGGTCTGTAAAGCTCATCAGTTGAAAACTATCCACGCAGTGCCCAGATCTCGCATCCTTCTAAAGCTGTTTTGGAGCCTATATACTCTGCAATATTTCCTGACATAAAAACAAATTGGTAGTGTTCCTAAATTATTTAAACTTGCTCTTACAAAGAGGCTGAGTCTAGATTGCAGAAAGCACCAGTATTATTGTGGACACTGAAGAAAGGACAGAGCCAGAAATCTCAGTGAGTTAGCTTGCTTTTTTTTTTTTTCCTCCCATTTCTAGAGGTGGAAGTTCTTTATTTAATTTTCATCAGTCTTGTAAGTGATCTGCACTGCAAGAAGGAAACGTATGTGGTATCTCATGCATGCATCTGTTTAATGCATTTACAAAAACGGGCCCTGAAGGTGCATACTCTCTACAGAAAGGCGTGGGATTATGCCAGTGATGCTACTCCGAAGTTTCTCTGACTGACAAAAATTGTATGTTAGATTACAGCAGTGCTCTGGCTGTCGCCAACCTCTCTTGTACCTGGCATACATGAGAAAGTCAAAATAACATCTCTGGCTGTGCCATCTTGAGGATCCCTTGTAACAAGAAAATCCAAAGAGAACGAAGACTAGTGGTTTATGGCTTCTTGATACCACCAGGTCAGTGCAAAGGCTTTTTACTGAGTGTAAAGAATGTGACCCGCAGACTGATGTTTTTAGACTGCAAGAGGAATCTTCACTTAGTAACAATTTTCATTGAACTATAATTTCAGGGGTTGGGGGTGGGAAACAGTGGGGGAGTAGCTTAGAGGGAAGAAACGCATAAGTTTCTGTTCTTATTTACCAGTGGCTGTTAAATATTTGTTTCTGTACTAGCACTAAACCCTCTGAATATACTGTCTTAAAGCTGAATGAAATGCAAATGAGGAGGCTTTAGCTGCTTTCTGACAAAAGCTGTTGTGTTTAAAGGGTTAAGGGCTTCCTTTCATGCAAATACTTTTCCAGTGGATTGGCAGCAACATATCGATATGATTTATTTAGAATTGAGATTTTGGTATGGTTTCATACTTAGTACATTTGTAAGGATTATTGCACAATAGATCTGTAGTTTGGGAAAGAAGATAAGCAATCCATTCTTGTAAACTGAAATGTCATGGATGACTAGTATTAAAATATAGGTAGAACTTCTCAGTGCTTCAAAATGCTTATGCTGGTTATGTGAAGACAAATCTTTCATTTTAGTTTGGAGGGTTGAAGCATGTGATAGAGGAATGTCTTGTTCAGTCTTAATCATCATTAGCAGATGGAACAGTATTGAACTTAAATGTAGTGTCTAAAATGTACAGCACTCCCCAGCTGCATTTCTTAAGATATCTGCGACTTCTGAACACTCCCTCTGAAGTATTTTTGCCTCTGTCACTTAATAGCTCTTCTTAGCTTGGCATGAATAAATTAAAGATTATATGGAAAATGTTTTTCAGTTAAATACCATTGGTTCATTGGTATTGGTCTCTTAGGATGTTTAACAGTTTTGTTACTGCATTATTAAAATATTTTGGTTGTTTGATCTATTAGAACTAAATTCTAAAAGCTCTATCCTATTTGCATGAGAATCTCTCATCATTGCTGCTATGTGACAGTCTTATAGCTGACTTTCACTGAACCCGATGCATTTTTACATCGAAGAAATCAGCAGAAGAAAATGGTTGAAGATCAGCAAGTTATTTCACTTTAAAGAACTGCTTTTTGAAGAAGCAATAAGGAAGTAATTCTCCTGCTTTTTTCCCCTTCCACCAAATTACTGCCACTAACTTTTTTGGATGACATTCATTTGAATGAAGTGGTAGTAGTAAAAAGGTACTTACCATAAGTAATGGCGAGTTAACTCAGGGATTAAAGAAATGAGTAAGTTTTCTAAATCACTTGTCTACAACATGACTTAAGTTTTTGTGACAATCCCTTGCTACTCTGTTCTGAAATTTGCATTTTGAGGGAAGTATATTTAACTCTTACTAGCAATATATTTCTTGTTTTGCACTCAGTTTATCAAGCAGCTCTCTTCCTGAAGGAGCTGGGTTGCTCAGTTTACTGCAGTGAAGTACTATTCCCTTTTGGTAGCAGACAGGTTGTCATACAGTTTATATGCAGGAGTATTTTAGAAGGGAAACTTGATGCAAGAGAATTGTTTCTGGATATGTTCAGCATGCTTTGAATACAAAAATTGTATTCTTTGTAGTAACGTAGGTCAGAGCCTGCCTATTTGACCTTCCTGGACACATGCTCTTTTCTCTCTCCACAGAGAATGGAACTACAGAGCAGTAAGTGTTGTCAGTGGGAGTTTTATGTGTACGAAAACTGCAGAAAGATACGGGGGAAAACATTGTTCTGCATCTCAGATTATTAATCAAACGTGCTAGCTGTTCTTGCTGGTTGAAAGAAATGCTGAACTATTGAGAAAACAGGATTCTAGTTCATAACTCCGGTGCAACTTGTCCCAGAGTTGTCCATTGAAATAATTTTCCTTGCTTTATGTTGTCCATCATGGGACAATGTAGTAGAAGATAAGGCCTTTGATACAAACATCCCAATAAGACTCTTACAAGACAGTTTTACTTGCTTTTTAGTCATCTTCTGTAAGTCAGCTGCTCTTATTAAAGTAAAAAAGAAAATACCTATCAAATATTATTCTTTTTCGAAAAGAACATTAAAACATGGATTGTGAAAGGACTTTTAAGACTATGCATTATCTAGTTTCCACCTCTTATATGCTAGTTTTGGCCTATAAAAGGGGATCACACTCACCTTTGCAAGTTGCTTCCTTTTTAGATAGGCAACAATGAGCTGAAATTCTATTTTTGTTTCAGAGAATATTAAACTAAAAAGATTTAGTTTGATTTGAACTACTGCAAATGCATATGGCAAATAGGGACTATTGGGGGGAACCCTTTGTTTTTATCAGCTGCAGTTCTTTAAAGGGTCTTGTAGGAGTTTTGTAAATTTATTTTGTATTTAAAATCAGTATAAAGGCTGGTCAAATGTAATATAATTGTGTAAACAAATTATGTTAATAGAAAGATGTACAGATTCATTTTGTACTGTATCTTTAATCTTGTGAAATAAAGATACCACCTGTGTGGTTACCCTCAGTGTTCACAGTGGTTATGATAACAGAGGATGTCAATCGTTAGTCATATGCACTGAAACATGCCGCTGCTAAATACATCCCTTCCTACAAGGATGCTCGCACTTCTTTCACTTCTATTCCTCTTCAAAAAAAGAAACCTGTTAATTTAGGAGGGGCATAGTAAGGGGAATAGAAAATTATACATTGTATCTTCAGCTGCGCTAGAAACTTGCTCTCTCTGCGTGTGTGAGTGTGTGTGTATGTGACACTTTCTGCAGCGCACACAGCTTCTGTACGCTGTGGCAGACACAGAACTGATGGGTGATTCGAGAATAGTGACCAGTAACTTTAGGATTACCATTGCATTTTCAGTAGTAATACAGGGATAATACTGTGACTAGAAACAGATACTGGGGGAGGGACTACTCCAAGCTGGCAAGTTTTCTGGCTTTTCAGGCCTTTTTTGACCCGCTCACCCTTTCAGGCTCCACCTGTTTGAGACTCTGAATCCTCCCTCATAAACGTATTATGTCGGTTTGCTTCCCAATGTGCCTATTAATTTGGAAGAAAACAATTACGGAGAGGGAAAGTAAGGCGAGTAAGGGAGCAATGATAAAGGCTGTCTCAGGTATCAACCCAAGTTACGTAGTTCTCTGAAGTATTTGGAGGCTTCCCACGTTGTCTGCTGCTGCCAACAGCACTTCTTGCAGGTAGGAAACAGAACTGCTGGTACTGAAACCAGCTTGAGTCTGATCGATGTAGCTCAAGCTTAGTGAAGTCATCCCTCGCCTTCCAAAACAGCCCATGGTTTGAGAGGCAGTTGCTGATGTGCACCAGTGAGATGGGGTCAGAACTGTAGATACCTTATTTTACTTGTAGCCTGTAGTCAATAAGGTCGTTTTCTGTGCTGGGAAGAGAGTACCGGGTATATAAATTATTATGGGGAGTGTTAGTTTTTTGGGGTTTTGGGGTGGGGTTTTTTTGGCCTTTTTTTTTTGTGTGTGTGTGTGGGGGGGTTTTTTTGTTTTTTTTTTTTTGTTTTTTTTAAGAAAGAGCCACTGAATAATGTTCATCAAAAACTAGTATATTTTTTTGTTTGTTTCCTGGCTTGGTTGGTTTTGTTTGTTTTTTATGTTGCTTTATTCTCCTCAGTTTAAGACTAAAATACTTCATTTCAAATTAAAATATTAATAGAAAGTATAGTTTGTAAACCCGCAACACCTGTTTCATTAGAATGTGTTATTTGGTATAATGCCAAAATGTACTTCCTCATCTCAAAATGATCATAAGCTTAATGACATTTCTGAAACCTGACTTTAATTCCTATTTTTATGAAGAATTATTGAGGAAAAAAGTCACTCTAGTCTACTTGTTGGAAAAAAAAAAAAAAAAAAAAATCAGAAGACCGTAAATGACATCTTCCAAAGTAAGTTGAGGGAGGGCGGTATACTATCTATCCAGGTAATGAATGCTTTAACATCTAGTCTTAATTTTCATTTTCAGAAAGAAAAATAAGTGAAGATGGAGCACCATTGTAGTTGCATTTCAGGTAGCAATGTGATTTAACATCTACAGCACAGTAACTGAATTCTGTAGTGAGTCTCAGACAGAACGTTTTTACCCAGAAAAGCATTGGTGCCACTGCTGCTTATTCTGGTAAGCTTTTCTGAGTGCAGCAACATTTCACGCAGACCTCCACTTATGCTACCCAACTTCTTGGGTTTTCCACATAACATGGGTTGCAATTCCAGATTTTTGAAAACTTGGAAGAATATTAATTTTTTGTGTTGCAAAACAAATAATATTTCTCCAGTTCTGTTGTCAGGCATTTTCTGTATTTCCTTCCTTCCTTCCGTTTTTTTTTATGCTTGTTTTTCTTCATACTCATCCTTCCTTCTAAACACAGGCATAAACTGTACTGTAAAATCAGATGTTCCAGTTCCCATCTGTTATTTATGAATGTGGCTCCATTTCTGTACAAGAGTCATACTAAAATTTTTCTCTTTTTATTGCTTCTAATTAATTGCTTTTGGCGCAAAAAAAATTTGTACCTGGCATGTGTGTTTGCAGCCACAAGGGGGCATCAGATATTAAATCATGGCTCAGACTTGTTAAAAAATATTTTAGGCCTCGAAGATTAGGAAAGAAGTAACTTCCACACTTTCAGTCATTGTCATGTCATGGGAGGATGTGTATGTATATCTACACGTGTGTGTGTGTGTATGTATATACATGCATATATATTGAGAGAGAAAAGAGTGGTTGCAGGAACTTCAGAATCTTACTTATCAAAACAAAATAATTCAGTGCTCTTATGTTTCTCATAATTTTGGTCTTTTGCTCTACAAATAAAAATCATTGTAGCTTCTGGAAAGACCAGGTAAAGAATTGCCTTCCCTGGACTGTTAAAGCTTTTTAAAAAATATATATCCATCAACCTGCTGTCATACTAGTCTGTCTTGCAGTATCTTTTGGAATATTATTGTAGAGATAAAATGTGGACTAGTTGGGCACAGTTTCCAGGACAGTGGCTAATTTTGCAAAGTTAAGTCCAGATATTAGAGTACAGACTCTTTCCCACTAAAGCAAGTGAAAATGCTTAGCAACAGGTGATGAAGATTTCTTTTAAAAATCACTTTTTCACTGAGACCATCTGGTGAAATATTTGAGCTATCCAAATAACTTGAAATCTGTATTTTACAATATTTTACAGTATTTGTTTTTGTCCAATCTTACTTTAAAGCTTGGTAGGCTCTGGACTTTGCTATGTACTGAAATTACAATAATTAATGGGATTTTAGGTGCTTTTAAATAAGATATTTTTTTTTTATATTTGGAAAGTTTCCCCAGATCTATTAAACAACAATTTTAAAAGAAAAACTTGCTTGCATTGCTAGTATTTAAAATGGATATGTGAAAAGAAAAAAAAAAAAACAAAACCAAAACCTTTCATTGACTTTAAAGTCATTATTACAGCTGATGTTAAAACTGCCAAAGAAATATGTAGTATGTTCCATTTTAAGGCTTATAACTTTGGATTATAAAAAGGGTGCTTCTTGGAGAATCATCCAGCTTTGAATTCAAAAGCTAAAGGCCTGAAAATCTACATGTTTGGTGAGTTTTCCAGTAGCTGATGATGTGAGATGAAGAGGGCTTGAGTTAATTCTTTTCACGTTGTATTTAGTTTCATCTCTGGTTCTCATCAAATTGATTACAGGACTGGACAGTCCATTAGGAAGAACAGCCGCACCAAAATATGTATACATCTTATTGTGGAATCCAGAGTGTAATCTTAAATGTTCATCTGTAATTGGATTACTAAAGGATTTCATATCTTTTACAAATAATTTTGAGTCTGACTTGATTGTTGAAATCTGGGAAACATTGCACAGAAGGGAGGTGACTATAGTAAGAGAATTCAAACCCAGTGAGATAAATGTGGTGATCTCACTGCACACAGCTGTGTTGGCTTCTTCTGCCCCTTCGCTACACAAACAGCCTTACTGAGTTTCTTACAAGGAGTCTGATCTTTTACTCCGTGGAATGCAAAGGGTGCAAGTAGGTAGGAACTTCTCAAAATGGAGCAAGAAAGAGGGGTTTCTTCGTTAATGTATTATCTCTCAATTAACAAACATTTTAGCAAATGCTGTATATTAACTACATTTGCCTACTCTGGTATCTGGCATATTCAGTGAAAAGCTCCATAGAGATACAAACAAATTTTAAATTTTTTTTACACATGTAAAATTTCTTTCTGCTAGTTTTTTGTTCTGGGGCCTAATTATTACATTTGAGTTTACAAGCCCCCAAAAGTTTGCTCTTCACTACCTTTGTCATTTTTACTTCATCTCCAAAAGATAGATTGATAGGAAATACTTTTAAATGTTTCTGGTGATACTAGTTCAGCATCATAAAACACAGCTCTCATATTTAGAGCAAACAGTTTGCAAATAATCCTTTGGCTGAAAACCTCCATGGTAAATACCGAAAATGAACAGAAAAGTAAACTAAAAATAAATCCCCTTTTTTAACATTTCAAATCTAGTGTCTCATTCGTGTTCTCTTTGGTATTGTGAAAGGTACTAGAACAAAAGATAGACCGTGTCAACTTGAAATACTATTCCTATCTAAACACAACAAATAAAATACTCATTTCCACTGTCTCCTCAGGATTTCTAGATGTCAAATCATAAAGTCTTTCTTGCAGCTACAGAAAAGGAAGTTTTCAGTTCACATAAATGAACATGTTTGATAAGTCTTTAACTCTCCCTGTGCTGCTTTATTATAAGCATTTGATGCTTCCAAATTCCTCCACTAGCCGTAATGCTCCTAGCACTGCTATTCTACAAACTCTTCACTTGCTCGAATTGCAGGCAGAACACGGTCTGCAGCTACTGATTACTTTGGTTAGCTGTTACGTGGCAAAAGAAAGGTGCCTGGACACCTGAGCAATTTCTTTCCTTGGGGAAAATGCCCAGTCTATGAATGGGAAATGAAGGTGATGGCGTACCGTGCTGGAAACAGCACCTTTGTCCCCAAGCTATTGGTTTTAAACTAACTTTGCCATATCTGAGACATCCCATTACGCAAACCTCTCCTGCAGTATGATGATTCAGGCTTGCCCATGTCGGCTGAAGCAAAGACTGTTCACGTGCATCCCCATGGGTACAAGGTAAGGAAGCTAAGCAAAGGGTCTTTTGGCACAACATGTTTATTGTCTCTTACTGCTCTTTGTGTTGTGCCAGTATCAACCCATGGACCGAGGAGCATGCATGAACAAACACTCCTGTGAGGCTGCACTTTGCGATACGGTATAAAGAAGTATGTGAAGTACGGACTGACTTAATCATGGAAGCAGGTCCAGATGGGGAGAAAAATTCTGGAAGTGCTTCTGTACACTTCTGAATTTGGCCTCTGTTGGGATACCACTAAGGCTTAAATCACACTTCCTCACTTCATTTAATACAATGAAATATATTTAAGTCTTTTAACTGATTAATTCAGTTAAATCTGCAGTAAGGCTTGCATGAGAATCGTTGTTTCATATTGGTATAAAATAGCATAATTAAGAGTTTCCCAAGATGTAATGAATTATTAATATCATCTTTATAATGAACTATTAACATTAAAAACCCTAATTATCTGTCAGTTTGAAAGAATAAAAAGTCAGGTGATATGTATCTTCAAAATAAATGAGAATCGGGATTGTTCTAGCCTTTAGTTATTTGGTACATGTGTTTATAGTTATGATCTCACATGCTCTAACCCTGTAGAGTCTCATCATAAATACATTTTCAACATAGCATTCTATTGCTGGTATTCTGAGCTGTATTTTTATGGTTAATATGCAACATTATGTCATATTCTAGAAGATGGAAGGACATAATCTATATTCTTCAAACTTAGTCTGGTTTGCCTACTTCAAATAGTTTATCTGGAGTGTGTTTGATTTTTTTTTTTTTTTCTTTTTTCCCCCTCTTTTGGTGGGAGGGAAGTTCAAGTATGTTCCAACTTCTCTTCTCACTTCTCTTTCTATCGCATGAATAGCAGTTTTCAACCAGAAATCTAATGCATGATTATTCGAATGGAGTAATTTCATTTCTGATTCTCTGATGTAATAGAATATTTCAGTGGAAGGGACCTACAACAACCATCTAGTCCAACTGCTTGAGCACTTCTGGGCTGACCAAAAGTGTTCTCTGTGGTTTTAATTCTGAGGAGACTCAGGAAAACATAAGAACCTGTAACAGGTATGTTACCTGCTAGTCCTTCCATTGTAGATCTTACTAGTGAAAGTATTTCAGAAACAAAAAAGTAGGAATTTCTTACAAGTCCAAATAGAATAATGGTATTAAACAGAGCTGTCTGATGCTGTGGTAATGGTGTAATAACTTTGATGGAATAAATAGTTTAAGGGAACCAAATGTTCTAAATAATCTTCTCCCCCCCCCCATTTTAAAAGGATGTTGAATACAGGAACTTCAATTTACTTAATATCAGAAAAAGTAATCAGCGCTAGAGCCAGCTTAAGCCTGTTAATCAATCTCCATAAAAGAGGGAAAAGTGCTAAAAAAGCAATACATTATATGGAAGCCTTTTGCCTTTAATGATTTTCTAAATGAAGAAATATCCCTTTCCTCAACCTTTAAACCACCTAAAGGCTATCAGTAAACATGCTTAGGGGTGAAAAGGACAGCAAAGATGGAAAACATAACTTATATTTCTGGTGCTGAGTCTTAATTGCAGCCTGATTGATGAAATTTCATGCTGTGTGCTTCAGCAATGCAAGAAACGGCAGCCACTGCCACTGTTGGACCGTTTGTGACAGCTTTCGTAGCTGCCTTTGTGGCTACAGGCCCATCTTACCGCCCTGAAAAGTTAACCTGTAACGGCTGATCCTGATGCTGTTATTCAGAAAACAAAGAAGGAAAAAAAAAAAGAAAAAAGGAGAAATGGGAGTTCAGGACTCGACCAAAACCAGGAAAGGATTGACAGCCTTGGAGTCTTTTTCTGGTCGGGATCTCTCCCAGGGCAGTACATCGGAGGTCAATGATGTTATTCTAGATCCTGGATTTATTAAAGATGGGGAAGATAGAGGGAAACAATTGGAAAACTCCTCTGTAGTTCTTTTGTCTCAGAAAATAATTATGAGAAGAAACAAAGACAGCAGTTGTACCTGAGCAGATCTACCCTGCATCCTTGTTGCAGTTAACCTTTACGTGCGGAAATGAGTATGGCTACCAGCCTGAATCCGTCTTAGCCCGTGGGCAGTATATGCAACTAAACATATGTTTTAATGACTAGTTCTCTTTGGGAAATCAACATTTTATACTGCTGGACAAAACTATGCATGATCCGCGAATACTGTTTGGAAATGTTTGAGTTGTGTGTTATTTTCTCCCAATCACCTCTAGTTGATGCTCGTGCCAGAGGATGTCCCTGACTTGTATCACAGGGGCTTTGGTTTTTTGTTTGAGTGGCTGTGTACTTTTTAATGCGTGTCCCCAGATTAGTTTATAGCAATCATAAACCTTCAAACCCCTTTGAAAGCTCCTTCAAGACAAAATGGGGTGAACCAGATATGCTAAAACACCAAGTGTAACATCAGTTATCATAGTGGTGTGGTTATCTTGCACTTTTCTTTTTTTCCCCAGAGTTTTACAAGAGCACTTCAAAACCTGTTAGTTCACCTGGAGAAGAGTTAAACTTGTGTAACTTCCCCCCGCATCAGTCCCTACTACTCATTAAGGCTGTTATGATGACGTTTAATGCAAATGTTAAGGTTATTAACATTTCCCAGCTTGCGAGGTTCAATTTTCTAGGAAGCTCTGCGGTGACCTGATGCTTCCTCCGCTCTCCGGGGTCATTCTCTCAGTCTGCTGCTGGGTGCGTAAACGTACGCTTCTGTGCTCGCCTTTCTGTGGGCGACGCACGTGTTCATCTTCCATAGCTTGCCTTTCCTCAGAAGCATTGACGTTATAGTAGCATTAGAAATTGAAGCCTCCAGAAAGGCATTTGCATATGCAAATGACAATCTGAAATCTTTAATAAAGGCAGAAATAAGATTAATATTTTAGATTTATATTATTAGGTCTGTAATACTATTACAACTTAACAGCTTAAAAATAATTTGGTTCATAGACGTTGCAGGTAAATTTATTAGTCCTGCCTAATACGTAATTTGCTGATCTGTGAAATTCATCAGTCTGACTGAAAGAATGCAGACGCCTATTCATTTGTATTAGAAATGGGTACACAAAATCATCAGTTACAAATAAAGTCATATTTAAGAATGCCAGCTGAACGACCCCGAGCAGAACGGGGGTGGGGGGGAAGGGGGGTATGTATTACATTCTTTTATCTACACGTTTATATTTATTTCGCATTTCTGTAAGAGGCGGCTACGCCTCCGGCAGCAAACTGCGTTGACTTCGAATCGTATTTAAAAACATGAACGTATTTAAACGGGTTAATTCGGGGAATAAGGAAACAAACGGCTGCTGCAGCTCCCCCCGCTCGCACGGGGCCCGGTCCGACGCCGCCGCCCGCCACCGGCCCCGGGCGGGGCGGGGGCGCCCCGGGCCAATGCGGCGCCGCGGCCCCCCGCGCCGCCGGGGAGCGCCCAATGGCGGCGGCCCCGCGCTGCCGCTGCCCCGGGGAGGGGGCGGGACGGGACGGGGGCCGCGCCGCCGCCGCCGCCGCCTCCCCTCAGCGCGCTGTCCGCCGGCGCGGGCGGCGGCAGCGTGGCCCCGCGGAGCGCCTCGCCCGCCGCCGGCAGGTAGGTTCGCGGGCGGGCTCCGGGGAGCCGCCGTGGAGAGCTGCGTGTCCCGGGGCCGGCCGGCCGGTCCCCGCCGGGGAGGAGGGTGCGCGTCTCCCTGCTCTCCCTTCCCGACGGCCCGGGAAGGGGTGCGGCGATTCTGGGTGTGCGGGGAGCGCTAGCGCCGGGGCAGGCGGAGAACATCCAGACACCGGAGCCGAGGAAACCTACACCGAGGGCAGGTGGCCCTGCCGGCAGAGCCGGGGCTGCCGCCTTCCCCTCGGTGCGTTCGCCGCCGCCGCCGCCGCTGTACCCTCTCGGCGGAGCGGGCGGCCTCGGCTGCTGAAGTTTCCCCTCCGCGCCCCGGCCCCTTTCCCCGGCCGGGGCTCACGGCGGCGCCCCCCGCCGTGACCCATCTGGCCCGCGTCGCAACCTGTGCCCTCTCGGTCCTTGCCGCCCGCCTTCCTGGCTGTTTACGCTGAAGACTGTTCCTGGCAGGCGGCCTGGCAACCCACCGGCCGTCTCCTCCCGAGCCAGCGCTCTCCGCCGCCGCCCGTGTTGGTGCCCGCTGCGTTTCCCTGCCAGCGCTAGCAGGTTATTGCGCCGCCTCTGCAGAAGGGGTTAATGAGTCATTAACGGCAGCATGTGGAAGCCGCTTGCATCCACCTACCCCTCAGCTGCTCTGTGCGGTTACTCATGTTTTGGATTTCTCCCTTTCTTGAGTCTCCTGAATCGTGCTGCTTTTCAAACGTTGGTTTCTGTGGTTGCGGTATTACAAGGCGAAGAAAAATCGCCACTCATCTTTCTGTCATCTCGGTTGAATGCACTACGTAAATTACAGGTTAAAAAAGCTCAAATTACATATTTCCAAGCAAAGTGGATTTTTATGTCGATGTGCGGCCAGACAGCCCCTTCCCTGCACGTTTGCCTAGTTCACGTGTTAAATATCCTTTCTGTACTGTACTTCTGCTTTTCTCTGTTGATTTTTGTGGATTGTTTTGCTGACTGATTGGCTGTAATCAGACTCAACTTTTCTCATTTTTTTTCCCCATGGTTTAATCCTTTTTGAGACTTGAGTTTTTCAGAGAGAAACAAGGTAAAAAAACGCTCAACTGCTTGACTAGATGTCTTCTCATACTTAGTTGCTCCTTTTGCTGGGAATTATCCATAGAATAACTTCACAGTATTGGTTTGAGGGCATTTTTAGTATTGTCAAGGCAAAAATTTGGCCAACATTGGCATTTCTGTACTTGTGAATCAGCGATGAATCATTCTTGTCTTCTGTGAAACGTGCATTTTGTAAACTTACTAGTTTGGGCAAGAAGATTTCAAACTACAGGTTGATTGCAAAATGTTCACTAATTGTGGTGCGTGACTGATTTCCTTTTTTCTTTTCTTTGCTGAGGTGACTTGTGATACCTTGTGTTGCACAGACAAGTGAGCTCTGGACTTTGCCTTCATATTTCCCAGATAAACAGGTTTACGTTAGTAATATCACAAAAAAGCTTGAAGAGCCGTTTCCCTCATCACCAGTGAGATGTAGTACCTGGGATTATGCAATGCATATGACTTTCCTAAATACTTAGTTTCCAAATGGATAGGTTCTCTCTTCTCCAAGAGTTTTCAGATTTGATTGATTCGAACAGAAAGCAGTATTTGCTATGAATTATGTTTAATCTGTTATATCATGCTTTTGTCAGGTAAATCTTTGACTTTTTCTGTTTAAAGGCTTAACATGATAAAGGCTTTGCATGATATTCCTATTGAGATCTCAAGTCCAAGGCAAGTAGCAATAACTCCCAAGCAGCTCTAACATTTTGTTTTCCTTAGATATAGGAATACAGCTGGCAACTTTAGTGGTCGCTGCTCTTTTATATTTGTAGCTTTTCAATTATTTTTAAAATATGAATGCCATCAAAAGCATGACTATTAAAATTTCCAATAAGAGAAAAGGTCAGATTTTTTTTCTCTCACATGTTGCAGTGTATCTCAGCTCTGACTAGCTGTACTCTCTTATTATTCGTGTCCTTAATTATCATTAAGGACTTAACAGCACACCTTGGTCTTTAACTGCAGGTGTCTGCTGTACACAAGTTCCTCGCATCCCTCGTTACATCAGTGGCGTAATTAACGCTGTGCTGCGTGGTTGGTTTAGGTAACAGGATGCAAGGTGAAAAAGCAACAGCTACACCTCGGTAGTGGCCAACTCCCCATCTCGAGTCCTGGTTTGTGCCACCTTGCCAGCTGCCTTGTTAGGAACTGGCAGCTGGTACAGTTGAGAAACCCAGACTGTGTGGGGGTTAAAACCATATTGTGAGTGGGCTAAATACATCGTGTTTATAGAGTCCTTAATTTTCAGCGATCTCAAGTCTGGCATCAGCAAATGAAGACGAGGAATGGTATCTATGTGTGTTACAAGTCTTCTCAAGGTGTCCTACTCTGCAAGGCTTCTGTTGCCCCTGTTGTAGGTGGTGACTTTTCCAGTCGGTGAGGCGGTTGCCAAGGTGTCATCAACTACAAGATGATGGCTTGTGGATTCTCCTGCTCTGACGCTTTGTTCCGGGTGTAGTACCCTTCTTCCTTCATGCAGCTTTTAACCCAAGTATTGCACCGAGGCTTTGTGCAAAGCCCCTGTCGTGATCTGTGCCAATAAACTAACAGAATAAGTGAATTTTGAATTGTTGAAAAGCCGTGTTCTTAAAGGCAGGCTGAAAGTAAAGGTTTTAGCCTCGGAAGCTTTGCAACAATGTTGGCTTTCTCTTTTAAAAGTTGGAAAGCTAAAAAAAAAAGTCATCAGGAAATACGCTGTAGACCTCTAAGCATTCATGTGGTAGTGGCAATCTTCTAACGTAATCTCCGCCATCTAAGTGTTGGATATATCTAAGGTAATCACTTAAGCTCACTCTGCAGGCAGCTAGGAAAGGAGAGCTTTCAGAAGGCCACTCTCGGGCAATTTGTCTGAATTGTTAGTTGCATTACAAAAAATAAAAAAATTCGTAAAGTACTCAATGGCAAAACCAGGGGGTTTTGTCCTCTGGTTTCTTAATACATTTTATTTGGAGTCTAACCATGCTGGATGGTTTCTTAAAGGATTGCGAGTTCTGCTAATGGATGTAATAACTTCACAAGTGGTTAACCTCAAGGAAGGAGTGCCTGTCTGTGTGCGTTGGGCATGAGCATGTGCTGTCTTCAGGACTATGGCTGTAAATGTGACCAGATGAATTTGAGACCTAGGAAACACAACTAGAAGCCTTACGGCTCAGCTCATACTTCTGGAAACATTAGGAGTGAAATGTTTGCACCTTGTAGGTGGTGAAGGTTTTGCCAGGACCTTAAACAGGGCCAGAAATCCATCTGGAGACGTCTGTATGGGTAAGATTGCTTCCCAGGTAGGGATTAGGAATCCCCTATTGCCTTCTGCAGTCAATTTTCACTGTCTTTTAGATGTGCAAATAAGGTGAATGGTGTGGAAGGTCCTGTTTCTTTCAAAACTTAAGGATGTAAAATTTCAGAGGTTGAGACTGAAAGAACTGAGAAAATGCGGTTCTATGGACATAGCAGGGGACATGCATCAGGGTTCCAGGATTCCCTTCTTTTCTGAAGAACTGTGGATGCAAATACATTAGTGCGTTAGAGCAGGAATGCACTTTTGAAATGAATGTCCTGATCATGTGCACTTACTGCACTTCAGTTTGCATCTCAGAGCACATAAACTAACTTGGTTTGGGGTAAAACTGAGTTGGAAGAACTCCAGGAGCTCATTTAATGTGCTCCCAAGCCTTAATGCAAATTCAGTTTACAGGATCAAGTTGGAGATAACTGGAAGTAAAGGCCACAAAAAAGTGGTGTGAAAGCTATGCCCTTAATGCCAAGTATTTCACCCTGCAGCTCTGCTCCTATTGGAAGGTTTTATTTTACTTGCTAGTGTAAACTTAGAATATAGCATCTTGACCAACTTGTTACCAATTTTTTAAATGTAACATAATCCTCAGTATGTATTTACAGAAAAAATACAAGGGAAAATATAAACATCATACCATAATTTTAAAAAAAGTTACGAGAAGACATCAATGGATGTGTCTCAAATAATTACAGAAACAAATACTGCTTTATTAATAGAAAATACTCTTAAAGGAAGTAGGTAACTGAAACTTATAGGTTTCTTAAACATCAGTTCTATAGAGATACAGTGGGTGAAAGGGACCTGTAAAAGTAAAGAAGTTTTGCCCTCACCCCTCCCCAAAATCCTTCAATAGATACTTTTCTGACAGTAAATATTTCCTGCAATGTTGAAAATATTTTCTCAGCAGTGATATATTAGGGTTTATTAGTCCACTGCAGTGACATGTCTAGAAACATGCATAAGACTTTCTTGAAGTTTGAATTCTTATTTATTGGAAGAGGTCGTGCTATAGGAACGCCTTGATTAGTTGTGCCATTACTTCCAATCAGCACTTGGTGATTTCATCTGCTGTCGCTCGGGGGCATTCGTATGAAATGAGAAATAAGTCTCTGAGTAACAAACCATTGCTGAAGCGCCTCTTGTTCATTCTTTGCAGAGTAAGGCAGTTGTTCTGTGTCTGATACTGGCAGGGAAGGCGGGATAGACAGATTGTGATCCTACCAATGTTTTATTGTATAAAGTCATTTATCTCGAATATTAGATGTGGGTTTTAAGCTTTGTTGCAGACATTTCCCTCTGGGAAGACAGAACTAAGTGAAACTCCTAGGAAAGAGCCCTGAAAGAAACAAATAGCAGCCCTAGAAGTAATCCAGGAGGGAGCCAAAAAGCAGCATGGGAAAATAACCTGAAAGTGTGTGTAGGTTATTTAGTAATAACAGTAAATACCTGCACAGAAGCCCTGTGAGATCAGGAGCGTGTGCTGAGGAGTTTGGGGAATTAGATTCCATGGAAGAAGGGAGGATCTACGCTAACATAGCGTATCAATGAAAGGGGAACTTGAAGTATTGGTGCTACATTATTTTTGGCTGTGATTCAATTGCCTTAATTTAGGTGTGAAAAAGACACGCAAGCCTAAGTCAGTTGCCGTAGTCTTTCTGGAGGGGGATTCACCTCTTTCGAAAATAGATCAGAGGAAGGATCCTTTGGAGGTGTTGTGTTCCTTCTATTGAGGATAAACAGAGCATCAGATGACTATCTCGGACATCTAACTGGGCGTCCGGAGTTAAATGAGATGTGATTCATCTTACTTTATTAAGGTAACCAAACTGAATGGCTCGCCACGATTCCTTCGGCTTGAAACAGAGGACAGAACTGAGCGGTGTGCTGCAGGATCCAGTGAAGGTGCTCCGGCAGTACAAAATTATCCTAAGATTCAAAGAGCAAGCAGTGCGCTCCGGAGCTGAGATTCAAAGCGGAGCTCCTGGTCCCGGGGCAGCCGACCTGCCTGGTGAGCTGGAGAGAAAGGATGTCTTTCTGCTGAGCTGCGTTTCTTGTTCCATTGTGCTCTTTTAGGCCAAGTTTTAGTTAGCGTTTATAGACATGAATATTTATAGAAACTAATTCTCTCTGTGGGCTCTTGGGTTTGCCAGCTGTGAAGTGAAATGAAATGAAAGAATTATCTTTAATTTACTTTTGAAAATGGGGGTGGGTATATGATACAGTAATTTGTTCTCTTGCTATCTGAACCAGGGGCCTCTTCTGAACAGAAGGTACCATTTTGCAGAGCTGCATGGTGGTTTTGTGGTTGTGTGGGTGATGGAAATGCATAGAAAAAGCACTACTAAGCGTTTTTGAAGAGAAGAAGTATTACTAGCTGCATAACCGAAACTTGAGCTGGTCAAGCTCCACAGCACAAGGCCAGTTTATTTTCTAATAAAGTAGTTCCAATGGAACAGCTGTAGGGAAGAATTTGGCATACAAAGTTTAATGATTAGTTGCTGTTTAATTGCTAGCTGCTGCGGAGGACAGAAACTTGCCACCAGAAATGTTTCTTTCTCTCTGATCCTTGCTATGTTGTTTCCGGTTCACCAGAGTTCAAATATTTACCTGGCTAAAAATTATATCCCATATACAACAATTTTATATGGTGGAAACATCAGGTGCATGTTCTTCATTCCAGATTATAAAGTTCAGCGTGAGGAATAAGATCTCGGCTGATAGGTGCATGGATTTTTTGGGGGTATTCACTGCCAGAATCTGAAATGTCACTGAAGTGGCTAAAACTGAGGAGAACAGATTGGGCAGATCTGGGCTTTCCCCGCCTAAATAACTCATCTCTGACCTCTGCAATTTAATTGTCCAAGTCTCTCTGAATGGAGGCAGCTGTACTAGTTTAGCACAGTACACGTGTGCTCAGAGTTTGGCACCAGCATTCACTTTTTTCCAGAAAAGACTGCAAATTCTCCTTGTATTCAGTCCAGGTTATTGATATGAATATGCTTGGAGCTAAGACTGATTGAGGGTGGCCACAGACTTTGGGGAGCTGCAACTCCAAACAACTGCGTTAAGCTCTTCGGTGACACTGAAAGAGGCAGTAACTTTCAAGTGAATAATCCCTTCTTTTCAGGAAGTTTGTCTTGAAAAAAACCTGAAATTCTTCTCATTCTGCTAGTTTTCAGTAGTTTTTAATATGCTTTTGTTTGAGTCTGTGTGAATTATGCTGGTGTCAAATTTACAACTCTGCCACAGTGAATCACTGCCAGTCTCGGTAACAGAAACAGAGTCCCACTCCCATTGTGGGTCTGTGCCTTTATAAAGGAGGGAGGTAAATATCTTAAAATCTATTTGCCTACATCCCGTTTCCAAAATTTGTCCACTGGGTAAGTCAGCCTTTGACAAAGGTTAGCTGGTCTCGGCTTCCCCGGAGCTGGCAAGAGAGTTGTAATGCTGCATTAACGTTGCCACGAACTGGTATTTCCACATATCATAACGCTGTGCAACTGAGACGCGTCGTGGGCTGAGGAGCAGAGTAACCGTGGTCACTGGTGGCTACGTGAGGTTGGGTGGGGAGGTGGGGTGACCTGACTGCGTTACCTCCATTGCCAGAGCAGGCTCCGTAAGCAGCAGCGCTGCCACACGCGCAGCACCGCTGGTAGCGGTACCTAAGAGGGATTGCATAGAGGAGGATATTCAGATTCCAAACCTTTTAACGAAAAAAGGCCTTGCCAGTGTTATCTGAGTGCCCAGCATCCATCTCCGTGTCTGCAGTGCTTTATATTGATTTTTCAACGAAGTGAGTGAAGTCTCCATAAAGTTCTTTCTGGTTTGTTTTGCTGACAAGACTCCAGAGTCTTCTCAGCAACAGTAACCCTGTCTTAAACTTCTGGGGGCTTGGCTGGGAAGGGGGTGTTGGGGTTGGGGTTTTTTTGGTGGTTTTGGGGTTTGTGTTTTCTTGGGGTTTTTTTACTCTCTTGCTCTACTAAAGCACATGGATAACACAAAACGGGTCATGCATAAACCAGACCTGCTGCCTTCCTTTAAAGAAAATTACTTTGGGTTACACAATGTCTGACAGCACCCAGAAATGTAATGTCAATGAAATTCTTGTCTAAAAATCTGGGAGGCAGGATATTGCGTTACTCAGGTCCGGTTGAGAGCTGAGTATGTTCATGCTTCACTTGTCTTACCATGTGACTTTCATCTTACTCTTTCAGTTTCTGCGTGTGTAATTTGCAAGTGTAGGTAAGTAGAGCATACTTCTAGATGTATAGAACGGCCGGGCACCTAATGCAGTTAAACTTTACGCGATTTAGTAATAAAACAAATGTCTGCTATTTGAAACTGAAAAGTTAGTTGTCTGAGAAGGAAAGAATAGTGAAATGTCTCACTGTAGGGTTTGGGGGTGTGTGTGTGTCTTTTTTTTTTTTTAAAGTATTGGTTTGGTGTAGCCAGCTAAATTATTCTATGTTCTCAAAACATGGAATTTTGAAAGATCAAATCACATTCCTGTTTCTGTGTGAAAACTGGAAATTTTTTCATGCACCTGTAAGTAGCAGTTTGTTTAGTTTTGGATTCTGTGAACTATGTGCAAGTACATATACCTACAGTGCTTGTGTACCACTGGCTCAAGCCAAGCATACGAGGAGCTGCCACTGTAGAAGCTTCCCCAGCAAACAGTTTGGTCTACGGGGAACCTTCTCCCCAGGGCGTCTGCACAGCTCCATCGGTGTACCTGATGTGCAGTGCTCCCTGCTACTCCAGTTTTGACAGTTTACTTTGACAATGATGCCCCAACCATTGAGTGATTAGCCATTGTCCATATCTTTTTTTATTCTTAGTCATTTTGTTTTATGATCTGCTGGGTGATAGCCTTGCAAACGCATTGGTGCAATGTCTGTTTGTTCTAGCCATTCTAAGCACTGTGAAACTAGGGACTGTGCCACACTCTGTGGGAGCTGATTCATATGAATTTCAGTGTATAATACTGCATATTTGTCAACACCCTGAATGCTTCATAACTGGGCATTTGTGTCAGATTAAAAAATTAGCATCTCATGGAAGCCATACGGTAATGTTGGCACTAACTATTTGATGCTATTGAGCATGAGGTGCAACTGGTCCTTCTTCCTGCTGTTGATACTCAGACTTGCAATGGCTCCTCTGGTACCTTCCTCAGCAAAATCCTGAGCATAATAAAATACGAGTGATTTGCTGCCTCCATATGCCACAGGGGTCTGCCTCTCACTGTGTACCACTGCAGCACTTACATGATCTCATGGAGGTAGATGGCACCGTATCTTGGTGCAAGAGGAACCTCTTCTGGCATGCACAAGGTTGCCTGCTGTCTCACAGGCACAGCCATCAAAGAGGTAGTACCATGAAGACGAGCAAGCTGCTGCTCACCAAACCAGATGATGCCAAAGCGTTGGTAGTTAGAAAGCAGAGTATTCTGAACTTCATTTTCAGCAAAGGGCTCTACCCCTTTGCACCAGAGTAAAGCCACCTTTTGTGTTCTGGTCCCTGTGAACTTCCAGACATGAGTAAGAAACACTCAGGAACGAATATTACCTCTACTGTCATCTTACTAATCCTGCTCTCTAGGTGTGGACCTGCTGACAGAAATACTACAAAACAGATTCTTTTTTTTCCTCCAAAACATGTTTTATTTTTACTGACACCACTTATTAGTGTGTGATAGTAAAAACAAAACAAACAAACAAAAAAGCCAATAAACCCAAAACCAAACAACAAAAAATGAAGGATTTTCTCATACTTTCTGTTCTACATCATGGTAGTATACCATGCATTCTTATTTCATGTTTTGACAATTAGACAAATACAATGAGACACAAATGTATTAGGCAGTAGAGTTGCAAACATAATATTTTGTACTGTGTATGAATTTGACTTGTCAAGATCTTTGCTTCTACTTCATGTATAGTTTTTTTGTAACAGTATATAAAATACTGGGTCCCTTTAAATTCAGTCTTTGCTCAGCCATGTTTTTTTCTAGATTTGCTTTTCATTCTCTTGAAACAGGAGTAGTCGTGCTAAATGAACAGCACCATCAAGTCTCATGGGCCTATATTTAGAGCGTCTAAAATAGAGAGTGACAACAAACGTGATATTTGAGGGTTGCCCTGAAGGGCTGCAGTGTCCTGGCATCACACTAAGTTGCATAATCTCAACTGACTCTCCAGACACTGGAAACGAGGAAAAACCAGTTGGATCATCCAAGGAATTTTCTGCCAGGCCAGGCTTGTTCCTTGTGATACCTCTTCCAGAGTATTGTTTTTTATCTGGCTTTAAATAATCAAGCAGGACTTCCTTAAACTGGGAGACGGCCTTCCATTTTAAGGTTGCCTTTAGATATAACCATCAAACAGGATCTCCCTTATAATGAAAATCCCTTTTTAAATTTTTTTTCCTTGGAAAGGTGCTGCTGATGCAGCTTAGAAGTTATAAAAGATGCTACTTAGAAGTACAATTATATAGTAGTTATATATATATATAGTTGTCAGTTATATGGAAATACAGAGAAGGCTTGAACAGAATATGGCTTTCTTGCTCAGTATTCCTAATCTCCCTTTCCAGCCAACATTCAGCACAGGAAAACTCCTTTGCTGTCTTTCAGGGCTGCATCACTTCCTGAATGGTCCTTGTCTTCCTGATGCTTTTGCGGTTGGATTCTGTGTTTTTCCCTCACTCTGAATCTGTTCTCCTGTTCTGTGGATGCTCACAGCTCAGCTGGATAAATGCCCATCCTCTCTGTAGGCGTACAGCCTCTAGTGAAGCATCTCTGTCTGCAGAATCCAATTTCTCCCTTGTGTTGAATGTGGCTAGTGTTTGAGGGCTTGACTTCTTTCTTGGGTTTTTTTGTTTGGTTGGTTTTCTTCTTCTCCCAACTTTCTTAGTCCAAAATGAGTTTAGCTGATACTGACTGATGGCAACTAATTATACTCAGCATTTTCAGTGGAGATTTTTCACCTAACTTCTAGCATGAACTTAGTTGTAATATTTCATTTGTGCAATTGGAACCAGTCCTGAGGCACCGGAAGAATTACATTGGCTCTGCTTTTACTAATGGAGGCAGGATCAGTTTTTGAGTTGCACAATGAATTCCGGTAAAGCAGTAATTTGTTGCAAGGCATATGGGCAATGCTGGAATGTTAGTACCTGGCTGAAGAGGATGGGATTTCATACAAGCCAGGATGTGTGTTTACTAGAAGAGTGTGTATCATCCAGCACAATATTCCAGTGAACTTACGATCACTGGCTCGCTCCCCTGTTTCTTTTGTCATTAGTCCTGGTTTAGAAGAAGGATAGGTACCGACAGAGCTTTGTGATCTGTGTTTACCTCCTGACAGCCGTCTTCAGTGATGTCAGGCTGCAGTGACATAGTTGGTTCAAGGGTGATTAATTGTAGAACGTTATGTTTTTTACATCAGTGAGATAACGTGAAAACCACACCTTGATAATCATCACAACAGCAAGTAAAGTACAACAGCTTTTGGACAGTTGGGTAAACGGAATACATCTGGCTAGCTTGTCTGTGCACAACTTAGACAAGAACATATGAAAACATCAGTATCAGATGTGCAAACCAGGGGGCTCAGTGGGAGCTTTCTGCTGAAAAACATGTTCCTTGTATGATTCACTTTCTCAGGTTTGAAAGAAGAAACCAGTTGTTAAACCTGGTTCCCTCCTCATACTATGAATTGGAGCATCACTTACTGTAACACTGCGTTGTGCAATAGTTGTGAGTATTGTAAATTCACCATCCTGAAGCAGGGAAGGTCTGTGACACATGTAATGGTCAGGTGTTGGAAGTCTGGGATCGGGGTGCTGCTTTGGAGTTCGGCCTTGTGGAGGCCTTGAGAAGACCTTGAGAGGAAGAGTGGTAAAGACCGTGCACCCGCCCTCTCCTGAGGGGATGCTACCAACCTCTCCCTGCTTACTGCATTTAGATTTCTTGTCACCTACTGTTATTACCAAGAGAATTGAACAAAGAAAGACCTGATCTGTAAAGTGATTCTGAATTAGTCTAGGCCTTGGGAAGTCAAACCCTTAAATTATGTTTTGCTTATTTTTTCTCCTATTTGTGCACTACTGACTGGAAAAAAAACCCCACCAGATTTTGGAGATGAAGATGTTCTGCTGAACAAATTGACATGTTGCCTCTTTCCTGTGACCTTTTCCCAGTCTAGTTTTAAAGCACCGTTGCTCTCTACGGTAAGAGAAGCATTTGACTGATCTTTGCCTCAGATTCTAGTTTGAGTTGGAAGGCTGGCAGTTTGAGAAATTGTCCTTCAAGTTTTAATGCACTTACATGACTGGAGGCTTCAGTTACACTTTGAATGCACCATGGACCCACAGCGAGCTATATTTAAAGTCCTGAAATGTAGAGCTTCTACTTTCCCGATGTGTCTGGGGATGTGAACCATCACTGCCAAACATTTTGTCTGGCATGCTCCTTTGGTTTCTGCCTGCTCTACATTACTCTTAATTTCGTAAAAAAAAAAAAAAAAAAAAAAAAAAAAAATTAGATTCCCATTCTTTTTCTGTATTGCTGCTCTTCTATGGTGCCTTTCTACATTTCTCCAGTTCTTGGGAATGCAAGGAATAGAGGAAGAGGTTGTACAATTTTCCTCCAGTATCAGGTTTTGAATCCCTCTAAACGGTATCTTGTCTGACTGGCTCTCGTTATGAGGCATCCAGAGCCATGAAGTATTTTTAAGGCGTGGACTTGGCCGAAGGAGAGAGACCATTGCCTTCTGAACTGAACTGCCTAAATATCCTGGTATTGCCTGCAGGAGAGCATCTTAGGTGTTTTGCCTCTCTCTGGAAAACAGAGGAGCTTCTGTGGCAGATAAATTGTGGTGTAGAGAAAACAGCAGCTGTTGACCTTTCAGGTATTAGCCTTGATGCAAATATTCCTGAAGGAGATGCTTATTACTTTCTTACCAATACAGGGCAATTTATAAGCCGGGGGAGCTGTATACATGAAGAAAATGGGATTGTCAATATTAAGAATAGCCAAATATATCTTTATTCCTGTCATCATCTAGGTCATTCATAAGGTAGTTTTAGCTCAGGCATTTAGGCAGAGGCTGGTGCAATGACTTTTTAAGTAAAAATAATAAAATCCAAATCCAGTTCCTTTATTGCATTGGGTTTCTCAAGTTTTGGGTTTTTTTCCCGTCATTTGTCAGTGGGTTTTGTTTTTGCTGTGGCACCCTGAAGTACTTCTTTTGATGCTTGAGAACAGATTTCCAATTTGGAGTTTGTTTATTATTCAGGTCATGATGTGCTGATGATGGTCAGTGCTTGTTACAGGCCAAGTTGAGAGGAAGAGCCATGAGCTCTCTCTCACTTGGAAATTTGCCCAAGGCAGCAATCATTCCTCAGTTCACGCTACTAGAATTGTTTCGTCTGTACAGGTTTGCCAAACACGTGGTCAAGATAAAATTACATATTTTTCCTTGAGACTTTCCTGATGTTAGTGAAACTTGATTGTTACAACAAAAGCAGTGGTCAGAGTCTTTCCTTTTTTACTGTCCCTTTGGCTTAGTTTCTTTTTCTACTACGTGGAACTTTTAACAGCTTGTATAGATGTTTTCCCTTCCATGGTCTCCTGCAATAACCAAACGCAAAGTACAGTAATCAATTCATGTTTAGGTCCCTGGAATTGTAAGGGAAGCAAGAAAAACGGTATCATTGTACAGATTATGGGATTTTTTCAGGGGTGCAAAACAAAACCTGAATTTAATCCTCTCAATTTTTATTCTAATTTTTTTTCTCCTTCTCTTCTTCCATGTAACTGTACTCTAGTAACTCTGGGTAATGGTGATAAAGCCTACTGCAGCGTGCATCATACGTATGTAACTTGAAGAAATTGGAGAAATGACCCTTAGTGCTTAAAATGATTAACTGTGCTAAGATGTTTCTTTTGAGCATGGTTGAAATGCACTGAGAAACAATGTTCGAGTTTGCTGTCCAAACACATGAGTAATTAAATACTTTGAATGGTATGTTTACAAAAACACCATTCCATTACAGATACTTCTAAGATGTCTCAACAGTGCTATGAACCATTACTGCTGTTGGTGTTTGTACTCACCTAGTGTGTAAAAAGTCCCACCTAAAGTGAGGGCTCATTGTACAAGGTGCTGGGTGTGAGACTTCTGGCACAAGATAATTATGTCACTTGCTCTCAAATACGTGGTTTTGGCTTAGCAAAATAAAGGCAGAAGGATGAGGATATTTGTTTTCATCTGTTGCTAGAGCAGAGTTGTACAGAAGGGCAGGTAGGTAAGCATGTCACAAGAAGACATGGCTATAAACTGTGAATTTACATAAATTTGAAATGAGACAAGGTTTCTAGTTATCAAAGCAGTGTTGTCGTTTTAGAATGAACCTTCATCAGTTTTAAAAAGGGATTATGTAATGTGGTTGGTCAAAACATTAGGAGAACTAAACAGGCAAGGAGTTTTGTTCCAGCTGTATGAACTCTGCCCTTTGGAGAACTGGAAATAAGTGTCACCCACTTGTCACTCAGATTTACATGTCCCACTGTGAAACTGTAATGTAAAAAAGGGACACCTGAAGCAGAAATTTCAGCATCTTAGAGTTTTGTTGCCTCACGGTCAAATCACTGCACTGGAATTGATGGTAAGGATCATTGGGGTCAGCAAGTGTAACATCTGCTTTACCTTCTATTTACTGTGTAATAGTAACAAACTTTTGATTCGCAATTTTTTTACCAAAAATCTGATAAATTAGTTCACTTTTTTTTTAACCAATTCAGCACCAAAAAGCTTAACGCATATAATAACACAAATCCAGAAGTAACAAATCTAAACTGATACAAATACCATTCACGTAGAGAGATGTAATGCTGGCCTGGCCTGAGAATATATTATTCCAAGAAATGTGTTTCCATCTCCTTTTGCTTGGGCTGTACAGCCTAAACTTTTGCTTTAACTGCAGCTCACTTGGAGTATAGAGGATCCATCTGTTCCCTTAGTCCTTGTAGGCTCCGAAATCCATTTCTCTAGGAATAGCCGTGGATGTTTGAGAAGTCTGAAGGACAGGAAGGAAAAACTCCAAAATTTGCTTGCAGACTATTCGCTGCAGTGTTTAAATAGTGGGTGCTGATTGCTTTGCTATGGAGAGGATTCAGGTTTATCCACAGTGTCAAATGGTTCCTCTGGAGACACGTACTTCTGTAGTAGTTCTGCAAATTGCAGCATCGCAGTGTTAACTGAATGCACGATGGCATTGGTATCGTGCTGGCTAGGGCTCCTTGGTTCACAGTGGGGTTGGCGTAGTTTTTTTTTCTAAGGAGGATTTTGGAAAGTGAAGAGAGGTGAAAAATAATTTGGGGATGAAGTTTTATCTTTTCCACATAGTCTGAACAGGAGTTAGCTGTACATGATTCATAATTCTGTACAGGCATTTAGGTCAGTGGGTTGGGATTGATGCTTTCTTGTGAAAGCTGAGAAAATGCAAAATTCTATCTTTTTAGTACTTTTTTTCATCCTGACATATGCATCCTCAGAGTGCCTCTGTTCTGAGAATCTTTGACATTATGATCTACTCAGGCTGACTTTTCCTCTCTTTCTCTTTTAGACAAGGCTCCTTGTCTAAAAGTTGTGATAACCCTGATAAGTCAACACAATCTCCTTTATTTCCCAAACTGGGAAATCCGTAGAAAATTACAGCCATAGGGAAGTTGTGTAGCTGGAGTACGCGCTTCATGCTGTGCTGCACGGTACTCGATGCTTTTCTGGGCTTATAGCGCTAACTATCCGTTTTAAGGTGTTTTGCTGTCTGGTACTGAGTGGATTTAGAAAAGTATGCTTGTCGCAGGGCAGTAGCGTAAAAGAGCAAATCCATCCTGAATTAATGGTATAATTCTCCCACATATATGCACAGCTGAAACAGTCCATTTTCTTGCCTTCTTTCATGGATTTTTTCCCCTTGACATTTTTTTTTTAAAAAAAAAAAAAAAAAA
>VFFE01007246.1:872588-900611 GCA_008921705.1 Burhinus oedicnemus
CTTCTTCCCAAAAGCTTTGTCTGGTCTTAAATGGCTCAAGTAACTTGGGCTCCTACCATGTCTCTTGAGAGGCTATCCCACAGTAAGGCAAATCTTAATTTAACTGTTTTTTGTTGTTCTGTCTGAAAATAGGAAGTATATGCAACATGAGATCAGCAGCTGAAAACTAGACCAACTGTGATGCTGTCCTAAAATCACAAAAAGCTGAGGTCCTGTGTGATAGGAAAGGAGATGATGCTAGCAACGTTGATTGTAATACTGTGTAGGGGTCAAGAAACAGGTCCTCAAAACATCAGAGGGGAATGAATGCTTAAAGGTAAATCTGCATATTAAGAGCCAATCCACTGTATCAGGAACAAACATGTCAAGAAAAGTAAAATGCATGTGGAAGGAAACATGTTTCAGTTTGGGAAACAATGAGTTGATTTTCAGTATCCTACACGCGCTACAAGATTTGCATGTTAGGGAGAATTCTGGCACTCGTCTTTCAACATAAACAGATTTCTGAGAAATTCCTGCAGCTGAAAGGCTGGGACTCTGCAGCTATTGACATTAGAGACCAAATTCCAAATTTCTGGGGAAAAAAACATACCTCATTTAGGAATTTGGTTTCAGCACTTCCAGGAATCTGGAAAGCAGCAGGAGCATTTGAAGAGGGACCTAAACATATGTAGATGTTTACTTTTGCTTGTCTTGCTTTTTGAGATTGATAGATACTTGTTTGACTTTTACTTGTTCCAAGGGTTAGTATTGGGGAACCTAGAACTGTCATAGGTGGAAGCTGACTGTAGTAAGACTTTAAAGAACATCTGTTCCAGAAAAAAGCTCTGTGTGGTTACGGTTTTCCAAAGTACAAGTCTCTTTCTTTAGAAAAAAACCCAAGTAATCATATTCTTCCAAAGTGGCACAACTTATCTGGAATAAAATTAATTTGCCCTTATATAGAAGTATTCTGCAACACTATTCCAGTCACTCTCCCTCTTAGACAAACATTGGTTTTGGAAAGCACAAAACAAGTTGACAATATATGAGTTATTGAATCTCATGTGTTTCTAAATTAGCTTATGTTTTTCATATTGCTGTGACTGACTTTAAACAAAAAAAGAAAGACTGCAAATCTAAGGTGTTTTTTATAAAATAATTCCACAATTTCTAGAATTCCAGATGCACAACACATTAAAAAACCCTTGGCTCATGTTTCTGGTTCATGGATGGAGCTCAGCTTTTCAGCTTGTCCTCTGCGTCCATATAAAGCACTCTGTCTGTCAAAGCAATTTCAGGTGAAGTTTTAAGGGTGGCTTTTCAGATGCCTCATGCCATGTTTAACAGAAGGGCTGAGAGAGGGACTGACAGATTATAATCATACCCTTGTCATCCTTTATCTACAGGCGTTGAGCACAGAATTACTGGAAAGAGAAGTGGAGTTTTATGGTCATGTCACTCTAACAGTTGTCAACGTGTGCAATAAGGAGATAGATCTCCTGACTTTCAGCTCCTCATCCTTAGGGATGACTCTGCTCAGAAGCAGCTCAGTACATAGGCTGACAGCTGTACAAATACAAATATATTAGTGCCTCCTCACCTGAGGGTAACAGTGCTGCTATACAAAGTAAATTTGCGCTTCTGAACTGGCAGGGCAGGGAGCGCTGTTTGTGTAGTCCCCCTGTGCACACAGCGAGGTTTCCATAACAAAATGCTGTCCCATCACACCACTTCGATGGAGCAAGAGAGAGATAAATCCTCTTTAACATTTATTCGCCATTTTCTTCCAAAGTATCTGTCAGCCTAATAAGGGTTGTTTTTGTATTGCATGTGGAGAAGAGAGCCTCTGTATCACCGGTTGTTCTGTAACTGCAAGGTTTGGGGTGCACTGAGATCTTTGCTGGTTTAAAAGATAAACATGGATGTACTAACTTAGAAAACAGTTATTATGCTGACATTAAATTAGAATTAGTCTCTACCAATACACCTTTCCTTAGTTCAGGAAGACTTTTTTTACTGCGTCTTTTTTTTTTTCTTTCCCTGTTTCCTCACTAGAGTCACCCATTGTTCCTACCATTCGAGTGATGTTGTGGGCAAAGAGTGTACAATACACATCCGTAGCAGTGGATGTATAAGATTAACATGGTCTTACTCTGAACTCTGGATGATGGTTAGCCAGGATTTACTGTTTGACATGCAAGTCTGGCAAGTGAGTAGAACAGGATTTTTGGCCTAAACTGAGCAGAAATGTTATGCAGTTTATTCAGATTGGGGCACTCCATCCTGCTCGTTCAGAAACAAAAGCCATTTCTAGTGCACATCAATAGGTCAATTTCAGTTTATTTTTATACTCCTCCTCCCATGCGGAGCATTCCTAAGATGACGACTGCATTTGAGTGGGTGTCACAGATAAGGAATGCTTAATTAAATATAATAATACCACTTTATAAAGATCTGTGGTGTTCTAAAAACTCCTCTGTGTTGCACAACACAGATATTCAGATCTTGTCAGCAGTGGCAGAAACAAGAAATCTTCCTGCTCTGAAAAGTCACAGTTTCGACAAGACTTGAACAACAGGAAAACGTACAGCTGCCAACAGTATGGGATCTAAGGCAGACAGCTGAGTAGTGCTGGAGGATGACAGTGCCAGGCACTAGTCAGGTTGATGTGTGTTTGTTATAAAATAACTGTGTTGCTGTGGATGTTGGAATTTATATTTACAGAGTCTCAGTACACTGATATAGCGCATCTTTAGAATAGTTGCGATCTTCTGGAAGATTGCCTTGTAAGTCTCTAACCAGTACCCATTTGTTTTCTGCATCCAGTGTCTCCATCAAAAGCACCCAGCTGGACTTCCCCCTCTTCCAACTCTTCTGAGAGGCGAGCCCATGCCTCGGAGAGCAGCTGGACAACCAACTCAGAGGACACCAGCAGCCCAAGCATTGCTCCCTCCTACACGGATCTGCAGTCAGTTAATACTGAGGACTTGACCAGTGGTGGAACGTCTGCAGCAGATTCAGCTGGTAAGAAGGAAGCCTTCAGGCTTCCATCTTGATCTTTTTGATGAGATGAGATAAAACTCACCGCTCGGAAGTGAGCTACAGGGAACAGATCCAAAGCAGAACAAACTCAAGGATTGGGCAGACTAACACTTTGTCCTAGTCCAATTCCCAAAAACTCACACCTGGATCTGACACACCCCCGATATGTGCACGCTCCCAAAGTAAGAGCCAAACGTGACTACATACCTGTTGGTGGACTTGTCTGAGTGAAATGTTGGAGCATTTCTGGTTTTCACATACCACATCAGCTTAAGCTGATCTAGGAGCTAGTTCTCAGTATATTGTGGGACAAGCTGGATGCCCTTCCTGAACTTCCGTGCAGAAATTTTCTTAACCCACCAGTTTATTCAGCTGAGGCAGTCCAGCTCTGCATGCCCTTCTCTGTTTCAGCAAGTGCCAAAACACAGATCCAGGCTGCTGGATACGTTCTTTGCACTGTGCTTTGCACTGTTACTGTAAAGTAATGCAGAAGGAGTGTAGGAGGGTGATTCAATAACAGATTTTGATCATTTAAGGATCCTTTATCTCACCTTGTAGGGATCTATTTAGATGGTGTCCTGACTGTGGAAAAATGTGCTGCATGGCATTGTAGCTTGTTCCTCCTCAGTTGTACTCTAGATGATCTCTGAAGCAGGAGAAGTAAAGCAGAGTGTGTCATGTAGGGTTGGGATGACGAGAGCTCCTGAATGACAAAGCAGGCTTTACTGAGTGTAAAAAGAGCTGGCATTATCAGGACACAAAAAGTTAAAAAAAAGCACCTGCAGTATGTTGGAATCTGTTTACCCCAAGCTGAGGAAGGTCAGTAGCTACCCAGTCTGGTGATGAAAGTTGATTCACCGGTGTCATCATAGCTCAGACATGTGAGGTATTTAATGTGTTTTCTCTCAGGTGGTGAATGTAACAATATGTGTGAAATAAGATCTGTTTTGGGAGAATGGACTTCCTAAGCCCCACTGAGGTCATATGTCCCCTCCATAAGAAACGTATACATACGTGACCTGAAAAGAGTATTATTTGATGGTTCGGTGAAACTGGGTTGGACATTGAGGCAGGTTCAGAAACAGCAGCGTGATAGGTACTGGCTGGGTGCTTAAGACAAAGGATTTGTGGAAAAATAGCATTTACTTTGGATAAGCAGAGACCTTTCTTCAAATAATACACTTACCATAAATCTGTCTGACTGTATTTTGGAATACTCTGCTTGTCTGGACCTCTGAGTTTGGAAACCACTGGTAGAAAGGTAGAATAGCCAAGCTGGCATCGTGTGCCAGCTGTTCGGATGCCAGTGTGGGCATCAGTTCTGTTCTGATGAGCTCAGGTCTATTAGGGTGAAGTGTGAGAGTTTTCATCTGGAATATGTGCTGGATATTGCTGTTTTGTTGATTTGGTATAGGTTGCCAAAGGGTGACTGGCTATTGTCACTGGGACTGTCTCCATGTGAGCAAGGGAAATGAGGGATGCCCAGTTCATATATAACTTTGCATCATACAGAGAAATAAAATGCAGAAGTGCTGTATATCATTGGCATGCATATGGAATTAATTACTATGTATGTTCAAAAGAGGAGTTGATAGTTCAGTAAGAACTTTGTATACAACCTTCTTACTCTTCTTTCTTTCCCAGTCAGTCACAAACTGACATATTTATTGGCAAAACAGGTACAAAAACCCATTCCAATCACCTATAAATTTTTATAAGTAAAAATAAGTAAAAAAAATAAGCAAGACTGTGTCAATAGCTAAAACATAAGGTACACTACCTTAGCGGTACTAGAACTTGAAGTAAGAAATACATTGAGTCTTCCTACCACCAGGTATGGAGTTTGCAAAAGGGCAGCATGCACAGAGCGTGTCTGTCTGTTCCCATTGATGGGATGGCTCACAGCCCACCTACCCCGGAGGTGCTTGCTGACATCAGGCAAGGTTTGTGGAGGTGCGGGAGCTGAGGGCCTGGTGGCCATGGAACTGTTGTACAGTTCTGGCTGCTTTTCTGTTGTTCACTCTACCTTCATCCCACCCTCACAGTGCATAAGCGGAGAAAAACGCATGATCCCTTTCTTTTCTCCTTCCTCTCCGCCCCTCTCCAGAAACTCAGTTATTCAAACCTGACTTGATTCAAGCATTTGATTTGCATTTCTCTTCTCAAAAGACTGGCTGCCTCAGTCTGTAGTGGAGTTTGGAGGCTCCATCAAGGCAATGAAATAATGTTTATTTTTTCCGTGAAGGAAAACAGAGGAATCCTCGTGCTCTATGTGATCATGAAGTCACGGTGACTGTTAGCCAGTATGTTGACTCCAAGGTCAAGCTTGACACAAGGGGAAAAAAAACCCCAACAGATTCACTTCACTGCTAAAAAACCTAATGAAAATAAGAAACGAATTTTTGATCTACTTAGTGATGGTAAAGAGTCAAGTCTTAAGAGTAGCTCGCGTTTAATATTGTTTCAAGGAAGAAAAACCTATTGGTGAGAAAAGTGTGAAAAAATTCTACTCAGTGATCAGATACTGAGTAAAATAACTGTTTTAGCCACGGCGAATTTTTATTGCCTGAACAGCATAGAAGAGAATCCAGGATACCCTGTTCTGTAATTTCACCATTTGCCTTGAATTTATCCTGCATGCAAAGTGCTCAAGTATCCAACTGGCTGTCGGGACATGGGATTTTGCATGGGAGCAGATACAAGCCTGAGGTAGGTCTGACCGCAGGCACAGACACAGCCAAGTCCCAGCAGTGAGAATGCACAACTTGGTGTCCAGGGCTGGTAGCCTCCAAGCAGGCGAAGCTGGCCAGGAATCAGCTTTCTCACAACTGACACAAGGTTTGAGTGTAGAACAATTCCATGGGCTTGAGCTTTATCTAGCGCATGTGTTTATGTAAGATACGGCTTAGGAAGGTATCTGAGAAAGATGGTAGAGACCTGAGTGATCCCAGCCTGAGAGTTTACCCTCACCACAGGGGGGGACTGCGGAAGACCTCCTGAGTGATGGAGTCGGGATAAGCTCAATGATATCCTGTAAAGGCAGCGGAGTTCACAGCATTGAGGGTAAATATTGCACGAGCAGAGCTGAAAAAGAAGATTTGCTTTTCAATGAAAGTGCAGCTAGAAGATGCTGCGCTATATTGCCTGCGCTAGTTTGAACTCTGGCACCAAGAAGCATTTTATATTATCTTCATCTTGGTCATTTTAGCCTGCAGCAGCTAGCCAATAAATTTGGGTCAAGTGATAGCAGACTGCCCATTTAAAGTGGGCACGTTGACACGGTTATAGCAACAAGCGCTCTACAACAGCTGGGGTTCCACCGTGTGTGTGAAGCTGTATTTGGTGCTGGTGAAGTGGCCCGTTGCCTCAGAGCTTCCTACCGTGCTTCGCCGTGTCGCTCAGCTTGGATCAGTGAGCGTGGAAAGAAGCGGGAACACTTGGCAATTGTGCTGTGCTCTGCAAGATAAGTAACACAGGACATCTCTGTTACTGATACAATACAAGTATTTATTCATTCTGAAGCAGATGCCTGTCTCAGCTTTCAAAAAAGGCCAAATATCTACTTGTCGGAGTAGCAAGGGAGAGGCCTTCTGGTAGCTATCATTACAGATCTGGAAGCACTGGGATCTGTTCTGAGGTTGTGCAAAAATACCTCACTGCTTGATTTGGATTTCTGCATTTCACTATTCATCTCTAATTTTTATTTATATAAATGAAAATTAAATATTGACTTGTGCACAAAATAAAAATAATTATATATGATCAATATGTAATAAAATAGATAAGATATATTTGCATAGATCATAAACTATATATTCTATTATAAATTTAAAAGAATATATAAAATTTATATTATATAATAATGCTCTGTGTGTATGTGTGTGTATATATATAAAAAAAGCTAATTAGCTTTGCAGATGTAAGTTCTCTGATAGCTATTTTAGGTGCGTCGTTGCTAGTTCTGTTGTTGTTTCTGTTCTGATTTGTATCTTAGGAGAGCTGCAGCCACGCCATGTTTGATGTTTATGGTTCAATTTGCTGACCAGTTGTTCTGTTTGGCATTCTCCTGAAGCTCTGGGACTACTGGGATACTGAGGAAATCGCTATGTTATTATTTTCTGAGAACATCTGCATGTTTGGAGATAGAAGCTTGCATGTGTGACCCCTAACTGCTCAAAATCCAGAAAGTTAATAAATACCACAAGGAATTAATTCTGAGAATGTTGTTATTTTCAAAGCAAATTGCATGGTTTAAGGGAGTTCTGCTGCTTCTATTTTAAAACTTGGAGATGACAGTTCTGGCAAACTCAGCTCCAGCTATTTCTCGAAGGTAGTGGAGGGCAAGTACTTTTCCTGATGCTTATCTGCAGTAGTTCTCTTGCAAATGTTTTCTGTGACTGTAGCCAGCTAGATACTGAGTCCTGATCTGATGATTGCAAGAATGGTGTTCTGTAGGTTTCAAACGAGCAACTTTGAACAGATTATACAGCTGCGTAATGTGTTTGCTCTGAATGCCAGAAACAGGCTACAAGCTCTGAAGATATGCCATGTTCATTACCAGAGCATATGTCGATGGTTACCACCTTCCACCCATAACTGCACCTCAGTTATGCTGTGTAACTATTAACCAACTTGTTCTGGTGTCCCAGTCCCAGACTCACCAAAAAATTTGTATGTGAGAGCCTGCCAAAGCCAGCTGGGGAGACTGGAGAGAGGAACATCGAACTTTTGCTTCAGAGAGGAGGGGACTCCAGAATACCATGAGCAAATAGCACCTAAAATGTGTTCTTGCACAACTCCAACCTGTAAGGGCCAAATTCAGCACCAGCAGCAGGGTTTTTTTCTTCCTCGTGTCTGATACAAGCCACCAGCTAGCAATTCAGGAGTTTTATATCCTAGCTGTCATCCCATATTTTTCACAAGGCATTTCTAACTTCCTTAAGAGTAATGCATTGGTAGGGCAGAACTGGGAAGCTAGGTCTAGATAATTCACAGCAGTAGAAAAGTTTTGATCCCAAATCAGACCTGTGTACTGGAAATTAGCTCCTCTTCAACACTTCATGGCTGCTTTGAGGAATTCACAGTATCCCAGTGATCTCTGCAGCAGTGTTGAATCCTCATCCCTGTTTTGTAGTGGGGGAGCCTGCAGCTCAGTTGTGCAGGCTGGACCTAGGTGAAGTAGAAATGGTCTTTACCATGTAGTCTGGCAGTCTTGCTCTCTGAAGCAGCTGAAGATTGCAGGTATAAGCAGTGGACCAGAGTCACTGTCTCAGTCCCTCCTTATGGCAGGAAGGAAAGGCACAGAAAATCTGTCAGGAGGAAGGGGGAGATGCTAGAGTGAGGGAAGAACAGGTACAACAGTAAGCAAAAGTTTATTTCTGTCTGTTCAGTAGAGAGAATTACAAAATAAGCTTGGTCTGCAGTCATCTGATTCATAGACTTGAAGGTCAGAAGGGATGACTATGATATCATTATTATCATCTAATCTGGCCTCCTGCATGTCTCGGGCCAAAGAACCTCACCCAGTCATTTCTGCACCAAACCCATAACTTCAGTTTGAGGTATGGCATAGCCTGAGCAAATATCTCCATAATATTTTTCTAATTAACATCAACTGCAGCAAAGTTTGCCCCTGTTCAGCCATCTCCAACCCTTCAAAACTTCAGTTTTAAAAAGGACTTAAAGCAGAATTGAGCTGTCGCTGAGCTCAGCTCTGCCAGCTCTTGTGTCCTTAGCTGGGGCTAAATGTAGTCTTCTAACTTCAAAAGGATCAAGATCTGCCTCATCTATGCCCCAGAAAATAGCACAGATTAGTTATCTTTTCTATTATCCTGCCTCCCAAAGAAGAGTGGTTGAAGCTGCTGTAGGACTATAAGATTCTTGCTTTTTCTTCAGGAATGACGAGGAATTTCAGGGTGCAGGAGGAGGGGACATAACATTACTCTCATAGCAAGAAAGGAGTTAGAAGAAGGCTCAAAAGGGTCTGCTCCTACTAATTTCTACTAGGCTGAGTCTTACCCTGCTTTCTCTGTGAATTAATCAGGCCTCCCTTGCTCCTCTGCATTCTGAGAACACCAGGTCTAAGACAGTGAGGAGGCAAAGCGTGAGAGCAGAAAGTGGTAACATGACAGAACTGGGTCTGATTTTCATTATTGCTTAGAAATGTTGTAATTAAAAAATATATATTAAAAAATATAGTAATTTTGCTGTTTAATGGAGTGTTTTCTTGCCTGCATGCCAGCACAGAATCAGTTCTGATCTCATCCACGTCGTTGGCCCTGTGCTGCAAACAGCTAGCGGAGCATCTCTTAGTTGAGGTGCTGAGTTTTCTCTTCACGGCTGTTCTGAAGCGCAGGCTACAGTGGCTGTGGATCTGTGGCAGGGTTAGACTTTGTTATAGAAGAGCTGAGGGCTGAGCCTACATGGTGTTCTTGATGAATTTCACTCTTTCCACACCTGTCCACTGATGGTTTTATAGAGACAGATCAGCTGAAAGGAAAGCGGACAGAATTCCAGCCCCAGTCACGGGACTGACCTGCCAATCTCCCTTTATGAAGGCAGTATCCCAAGAGAATAGATGTGGGGTAGATGCTTTGTAGTTTTATCTCGTGCCAGTGAGGCAGACTAGGTGGTACGAAGCCCTCTATTTGTGTTTGTAAGGCTGTGATTCCTCAGCCACGGTGTTTACGTTGGCTCCAGTTGCTCTCTAATGCAGTGCAGAAAGCCACATGCCTATGTGATAAGCCGGAGGAGTCCAGTAGGAGGTTTTGCAGCTGGGCAGGACATTTCCGTTTGAAGCTTAGTTGGAGATGGAATACTTAAGTGCAGCGGCTATCTCTGATTGCTGTGTTGAAAGACTAGGTTTGTTTGGAGCAATTCTGCAGGATGCCAAATAGCCTCTGAACGTAAAGCCTCTGGGAGGGAAAAGCATCAAGGCATCTCCCCGCATCCAGCTCTTTGGAAGTGGAGAACATCAGTGGCAATCTTCAGCGGCGTTATCTCCCCTCTTGCATTCAGTTGCTGGCAGCGTGCTGCTGTACCACTGACAGGAGGTGAGAACGGCACTATCGCGATACAGCAGTGGTGCAGCACTGTCCCGGCGTCGTGCTGCGCGGTGACATAGCCGGTGCCCTGAGGAGCTGGCTGCGCCCCGGGGAACCCGATTCCACAGCTCTCGGGCAGCAGCGGGGCTCACTGCACGGAGAAATTACCCACCTGAGAACTCGCGTTTTCCGCCGTTAATTCTACGTGGCAGAGAAGTAAGCAAGGTTTCAGCAGTAGTACGAATTAACAGGAGCTGTAAATCATTTTGTATGCCCTTAATTAGAGATCCCAGTTCCATGTTGAATTTCCTGTCTGAATACGAAGGCGGCTGAATAGAATTAGCAGTATAAAGCAGCAGGTGAAAAGGCTGGCAGGAGCAGACAGCAAGTAAGAATGAGACATTTCAAGATGCCCAAATGCATGGATTTGCTTGTTTTTCCCTTACTGTGATATCGTCTGAAACCTAAGAAAGGCTCAGGGGATCACTGGACTATGCAGCACAGGCATTGGAAAAGTGCTGGTGAATGCCTTTCGGGAATCAGTTATAGAGTCGCCTTCTCAAAGAACAGTGTGGGATAAAATGGGAAGCAGGTTTGTTACAAACAAGAATAATGTAGGAATCATTTAAGCAAAACCTCTAGCTTCTATGGTGACAATTTATTCTTTTGTGTGCACTTAGAAATTTTTGTGATTATTTTTTATGTCCATTTCTATTGGAATTTCAGCCTCCTTTATTCTTTTATTTGGCCCCAATGTTAGGGAAAAGATGTAACACACTGTTCTTTCAAGACAAGAAATGAACAGAGTTGGATGTGAGTACTGTAGGGAGATTGCTGATGTATGCCTTTACTTCAACATCTCCATTTTCTAGCTGATCTACCCTTGATCAGACCAAATGATGCTGGAGCACAGATATGACATGAATCTTGCATAATTAGATTGTTCATCAGTTATTAGAAGCAATTTGGTCTTAATTGTCCTTATATTTGACAGATGGGACCAAAATCCTCTGCCTAATCTTAGAACAGATATAAACTGATATTTGCATTATGACAAATATCTCGTTACACGAGAGGAAGAGGAGACTGTGCTACTTTCTTCATTCTGATCACGGTTACCAAGAGCGGTCCTCGATTTTGTGATGGGGGTGCCAGTCCAGTTTACTTGTCATAAACTTCCTAATGATATTGCACTAAATCTCATGGAAACTGATTTGAACTAATCACTTAAAACTGATTTTCATAAAAACTCTTCCAAGTGCTCAACACCTATTGTGAAGGAGTCCAGATCTGGGTTGGGCACCTAAAACTGCTTCCAAAATCCTCAGGTTCCCAGCTGTTCCTGTTACGGCGCAGCAAAATTTTCAAATAGCTGCAGCTCTGTGTGCTTCTCTCCAAATCTAGCCATTTAGTTTAGTGCCTAGAAAGAGAATAGAGATCCTTTCAACATATGTCTTGTAGCTCTGTGTCCTCATACACATTACAGGCTTTGTAGAAATTATGCCATTTAAGTGCAGACTTTAGTCACCAATTTATTGAAGCTGGTGTATTTTCACATGTAGACATTTTGGAGAGCTTTAAACGTGATCCATTTAAGATCATAGGAATGCAAGCTGTTTCCCAGGACACTGGTGTAAATATATTCATGACCATTTCCTATCCACGTGTTCCTGTGCTAATATTGTCATTCAAATAGCTTTTTGCCCTCTCCAGTGTAAGCCCTTTAATATTTATACAGTGTAATTATATCCCTCTCTGTTTTCATTTGCTAAACTGAATGAGACAAGGTCTTTAGTATTCTGGTTCTCCATTCTCCTCTTCATCCTAGCAAGCCCTTCTCACCTTGTGTTCCTGTTTGAATTAATCTTTCTCGGATGTGGTGACCAAAACTGTGCACGGACTGAGGTCTCACCATAGCCTGGTATCAAGATATTACTGTTTCCCCATCTTCTGGAATTTTCTCATTGATACATCCCAGGATCTTATTTCCTTTTGTAGTAGTGCATCAGGCGAGTACCCTTTCGCTATATTCAGATTGACTGTCTATATCCTAGAGCACTTTCTCTTATATATAATTGATGAGTTCCTTCATTATAACAAATGTATCTGTTCTTAAATGCCTTATTGTGAACTTTATATTGTTTATTACATTTCATCTCATTTCTGTTACCTCAGTCCTCAAGATGAACCACTCCTTTCGGTACGATGTTCAGAGCTTCCTTTATATACACAGTTCCTCCTAAGTGTGTGCAGTCAGCAAATACCATTAGCGTGTTCATTTCTCTACCATGATCATTATTTTAAAATATGGGTAAACATAGTCTCAATCATATAGTCTTAATCAATAAATTCTACTTGTAGCTGCTCTAACCTAGTATTTCTCTTAAAACTCAATGGCTGTCTTCATTTTAGCTTGATTTTCACTTCTGTCTTAATACTGGTATCAGGCTCCATTTTAACTCCTTCCCAGGTGGCACCACATTAAATGCTTTTTCTAATAGAGACAGATTTTATTTTTTTTTCTCTAGAAAATCAGTTGTCAAGGAAATCTGTTAGGTTTGGCTGGAACAAACTACCCTCCACCCCCTTTTTTATCTTCTGCTTTTCACTTTTTCCTTCCAAAGTCTTGCATGCTATTGTGGTTAGACTTTCAGCTTATATTTTCTGAAGTTATTTTTACTCTTTTTTAATATAATTACTCTATATGCAGTTCTCCAGTTGTACGGTACCATCCCCATCTGAACTGATTCTTTTAAAATCCTTGTGATGAAAGCTGTACTTAAATATGTCAGTTCTTTCAGAGTTTAAGAATGGAGCTTATCAGACCTCCTGATCTGAGCACAGTAACCTCTCCAAAATGTTTTCTTACCTTATTAATGTTAATTTCCATTTCCACTCCCTTCTTTTCGTTATCTAGCCTGCCTCCTGTGCACTTATTGCTATGTTCATCATCGTTCTCATTAAAGAGCAGTGGCAAAGTATTCATTAGCTTTGGCACAATGTCTAGATGCGTTAATGTTTAATTATCACCACAGCCCCGCTTCCTTGCACTTTGTATATGCATGTATGTGGTTTGCTTTAGCTCCAGTATGTGACATTACCACCAAAGATTATTTCTGAGAAAGGTAGGGAGACTCAGCTTTCCAGGTCGACTAGTCCTCTGTTGGCTTTATTGAGCTTTTATCTTCAGTAAGAGTTCTAGTTGTAGGGGAAAATTAAATGCTGAGACTGACAAAATAAGTAATCTCTGCAAGAAACAAAAATATCCCTCATTTTGGTGGCTTAAATATTAGACCAGGGATGAAGCTAAACCTGCTTTGAAAATCCAAAGAGCAGGGCAGGATGCCTTTCTGCCAGGTTTACGTGCATAACTAAGCTAACGTTTGGGAGGGAAGGAAAGACAGGCACGTTCAGCGCTTGTGTTGGTGCAGTGGCACAACCGCATTACCGCACACTCTGCACTCTGGTCAGGTGGGGAACACGGGGAGAGGAGCTGGAGGTGGGCAGCGTGGGCAGAGGTGGCCGACGGTGGGGAGAGGGGCTGCACACAGATGAGAGGCCTGACGTTCCAGGGAGCTGGGGGTGTGGTCAGGAGACCCTCTTCACTCCTCCTCTGCTTCTCTTCCCCTGCCTACTGCCGCCTTCTTCGCCACGCCTGAGGATACAGGACTTGTCTCCACAGCATCCCATGCTTGGCCACTCATAGTGGAGGGTGGGAGCATGAAGGGAGTTGGTGCCAGGGTCTGTTTCCACTGCAGAAAGGGGAGAAGCAAGGCCAAGAAAGACAAGGAGAAGAGCAGGAGCCGGAGGCTTTCTGGTCTACCTCCTGTTAAGGGTGTGGGAACTGCTGCTTGCAGGAGAACCTCCCGTACCCTTGGCAGGACTGGGGCAAGGACCAGAGGGCTGCGGCAGGTAGGAGTCAGCTGTCGGAGGCAGAGCAAGCAATCTCCATGTCTGGCATGGGGCAGCCAGCAATCTGCCGTGCCTGGCAGTCTCCTGCTGTTGGCTGCCATTTGCTTTTTGTTTTTAGCTGGCTTTGCACACGCAGACGCACACGTGCACGCTGGCGCTCGGAAGAGGCATAAACTGTCTGAGCGTAGGCTGTGAGATTGTGACCTCTGTGGGTGCAGCTGCCTGCAGGAATCCCCCCGCTGGCTGAAATCTCAGTGTGGACAGCATTTGAGAAGGTAGGTGCCTGTAGCAGACACCTTTTGGCTCCAGCCCTAGGGTTTGTTGATCGTTTTCACAAACGTGGTAATTACAAAGTGCACTGTTTCCTGAAACATCCTAAGGCAGATTTTGGAGCAATGGAATAATTTAATGTATGAGCAGCATAAACACAGGTAAATTAACACTTGGGTGTCTTCGATGCTCCATACCAAAAGTGAGAAGTGTAGGACAAGAGGAGATCAGTGGTTACTGACAAAGGGTAACGTATAATATAAACTGGGCATGTTGAAGTAGGTGTTTCAGCAAGTAGCTGTTTTGATTATTATCTGAAATGCAGATAATGTGTAAGCTTAGACTTGCCACTTTCCCAGGTTTCAGGTTATGTTAAAATGAACCTTTAGGAAGTCTTGGTTTTCTGGTGACATGAAGAGGATGGCTCTCCACAGCAACACTGACAGGGCGGGAGGGAGCAGGGTTGCTCGGAGTCTGGATTCAGACTGATCCAATAGATCTGTGAGTCTTTGGAAAAGATGGGGTATATGCCACGCTGTCATTAACTGCAGACACCTGATAGTAGTTAAAATAATCTGTACAACTATCTGTACAACTCTGTCTCTACACAAAGAATAGGTACCTAGCACAGGCAGATGCCAAGCTTTAGGCCGTTTTCCATACGTTTTTTTTAAGTATGTCCCCAATTTGGAATTAATCCTCTTTTCCTGAAAAAATTTTATGCAGTTTCATAATGGTGAGTGTGGTGCTGAGATATACATGTTCTTACAAGAAATGTGTGGTAAGAGGAGTTTCAGTTTTGAATGAAGTGAAATAAATTCACGTTCTTGCGTAAGCACCGAGAATATTCATGACTCAGCTCATGAAAACATATAGCCTGGTCCTCTTCCTGAGACGCTCAATGGAAATGTTCGTTTGGTGCAAAAAGCAGAAGGATTTCTACATGTTTGTGCCCTTTATGTTCTGCCTCCACCTAATCGTGCATTTGTATGCTGCGTGGTAGGCACGAGTCTTCGGGAGGGATGAGGATGGAAAGGGAGCACGTGCCAGCGCGCAGGGTACAGAGGGGCACGTGGTCCATCCGGCAGAGCAGACAACTGGAGGCTGCTGGTGCGTTTGGCACGCCATCTTCACCGCTTCGCTGCGCTTCAGGGCAGCAGAGCCCCATCTCCCACACAGCGAGTTGGCTCTGAAAGTGGGACACGAGGTTGGCACGGGGTGCTCGGCTGTGCCTCCGTTGCGGCAGGCCCTTCACCAGCCAGCCAGAATTGGGATCTGGGTGGGAAAGCTTACACAAAAGAAGTAGGGGGGCTTTACTGGAGGCTTTGCTTTCATGAACCCATCACGCCTCCTCCCCCAGATTGATTTGTTTGTTCAGGCTTGGTTGCCTCCAGCAACGCATTATTAGCATGAACTATGGTGTATCCTGGGAGACCTGCAGGATTCCCTGCAAACCTTTTTGAGTTCTTCGTCTCCAAGGAGGGAGAGACACAAAGGCATTTCGCTCTGTTGACGCGGTTGCATATACATTGTTCCCCTCTGAATGCTGGTGCGCCTCTTCAGCAAATGCTGTAACTGGACTCCACAGTCTTCATCTTGCTCCTTTGTCTCCGTCTGTAGAACATACTTTTCTTGATAAAGCCACCAAGCCGCACTGCTTTAAAGGCTGTATTTGAAACCAGGCAGTCTACTATGCTTAGCTGAGAAGGTTTCAGCAGGGCTGTGCACTTGTTATCTCAGTATACACAGGTCAGTCCTTGCTGATGGTAGACTTTGGGCTTTCTGGGTACGTCTGGCCTTAAGGTAAATACAGATTGCGTCATTCATGAGCAGCTTCCTGCTTGATTTAGCATGGCTACAAAAGCAGTGAAGACACAGTGACATTGAGTAACAACATGGGTGTGTGCTCGGGGGTCTGCTAAGATCATATGTCTCTGCTAAAACCTGTGCCACTGCAAGTTCTTTAGATATAAACAAGGGTTACGAGAGCCTCCCCATGATGTGGTCAGACCCTGTAGGTATGCTTTCCATCTCTGCGCAGCTTGAAATTACAGGACTCGATGTTTTTCCTCAGAAATCTGCTTCAGCTCCTTTGGCCGTTTTGTGTCCTGGACTTGCAGGGACCAGCCTATTTGTCACAGCGTAGTTAAAACATCATGAAAAGCGCTCAGTTTCCTCATGAGTCACGTATGTGTCCAGAGATGGGCAGTGTCACGTGAACTGATCTCCCACAAAGGTCGAGAGGTTAGCTAAGAGAGGTCAGCGCGCCAGTAGGTAAGGCATCAACACCAGATGGCATCTTAATAGCGGAGCAGAGTCAGAGGCAAAGCACGTGAGTGTTCCCATGGGAGTGATGCTGGTGGTAGTGGGGGGATACTGAGAGGGCGAGGGGGTTAAGGAAATACAGAGAAGGTGTCTCGAGTGTGATCTGCTCTCACCAGGCGGTTCAGTTAGCCAGAGACTTCAGTGCTTAAGAGCGGTGCAGTTTCTTCCGTGTGCTGACATGACGGCTGCGTGTGTTTTTTGCCGGAGTTTTGCAGTGAGGGACGGGGGGCACAGCTGGTTTCTAGAGGCTGTAACGCGGAGCCGTGGCACGCTCATGGCCATGTCTCCTGCCCTACAAGGCTGCCCTGGACCTGTGGAGAGCTGGCCGCTGCCTGCGGCTGAGGCTTCAGCTCTGCCCTCCGTCCTCCCCCTGCCAAGCTGCTCCCAGCCTTCTGCCGAGACTGACAGTCCAGCTGCCTCCACAGAACAAAACCAGTTTGTCTCGCGTGTCTGAACAGCCCAAAGGCTGAACTAATGGAGCAAACAGGTGTAAAGGGAGAGATGGGTTTTGTCTGAGCCAGTAGCTCCTTGTCTGCTGGATAAAAGGAAAAGCAGGTCAGTAGGAATCAACACATCCCTCATCAGATGGCAGGGAGAGGAGCCGCTCTTCAGCGAGCAAAGGCATTTGAGATTAACCCATTAACTCTCGGGGCTCGCCTCCAAGGAGATCTCAAGTCAAACAGCATGGGACCGGGTCCCGTCAGGCTTCTCCTCCCGGACCTGGAAACCCAGCTCAGGTGCCTCTTGATTTCTTTTTCGAGGGAAGAAGTGAGGAGCAAGGAAATACGAGGACGGATGGCTAGGCTATGCTTTTTCTGCGTTTGAAGTCTTTCTTACTCTGTTAAGTGGTGAACAGCTTTAATCCACGTGCTCCAGCCCATCCCCTGCTTTACAGAGAAGTTTCAAGGTGGCCCTCGAGCCTCCTGGCTGCCAGTACTTTCTGAAGAGAAAAGGGAGCCAGCAAAGGCTTCCTGGTGAAAGGCAGCTCTGTTTCAGGTACGATAATTGTAAGTGATACTGCCTCTTCACATGTTCTTACAGTTTTAAGGAGAAAAAGGTGGTTTTGACTTGCTGATCTTTGTACACTTCCAGAAAGACTTTGAATTCTTTCTCAGAGGTGACTTGTTATCTCGTGAGACAAAGTTTATACTTCAGTTAGTGAAGTCCATGCAGTGCTCTGGGATCATTTTGGTAGGAAACTTGTATTTTATGTAGAAAAGATCGTGAGGTCATTCTTTTCCTCCAGAATTGCCAGCCTTACACATTTACTAGGTTTTAATAAAGCACTCTTAATACAATTTCTGAACAGCCCAACAGCCTGTCTGTGGCACAAACTTCACTGAAACACCATCTTAACAAAGCCAGGTAAAACTTCTACCTTTGTGGGCTTCATCCAAATTTCTAGTGTTGTCTGGGATTTCTTTTGCCATGTTACGTGACTTTTGGACACCTGTGATGCAGAGAGATTCTGGGCAGAGACAAAACTTTGCCTTCAATTGCTGAAATCTCTAAAATTCGTCACCTGGCTCTAAGAAATGCTCTTTTATTCACAAGGTGCACTTCCCTTCCTCCACCTCAGGATTTTCTCTCTTCCTGCCCATTTTTCCTCTTCTGGGCACTGCGTTACTTCTGTTCTTTCCCAATTTAAAATAACTTAAATGTTTCAGAAGTGTGATGGAAGCAGCTTCATCCTGTTCCTAGTGGGTGAACCTGCTGCATCTTGCCTTCTGGCGGTGAAGGTAAAATGGGTAAAGGAACTGTCATTCCCCTTTACTTGGCAGAAGACCCTTCTGCGTGCAGAAGAATTTCTTCGTATTCTGCTTAAGAACTTAAATTGCTGTTCATTGACGGGATAACTACAGTAGCACTGTTGCAAATTAATGAAGTAATGGTACTCTCTGAGAAAACACAAACCAGTTCGGGCAGTAGCTAATGCTATACTGAAGTGCCCTGCAGTCTCATTTAAATTTCATCCATGATGACAATTTTTGCACCTTACAGGAATCTGAAACAGCAGTGTTTTTCTAGCCATTTTATCTTTCTGTATTGCGCTCTAGGACTTTGACTCTTGTATCTGGATTTCTACTGTTGCATAAGAAAAGTGTGTTATCTTTAAAATTCAATTTTCTGGGTGAAAATTTTATGGATATTTTCATTTTTCAAAATTCATTAAATCATTCCCCCACCCAAAAAAAAAAAGTCTTTATTTCATACATTGTAACACCATGACTCTAGTCCCACTTAAATTAGCATAAATGGGGAAAATGCCACTCAAGTCAGTGAGCAAGTTTTGGAGGCCGCTGGTCACTACGCTTAACAGTGTAATCACCTACAGTACCACATGCAACATGCTAGAGAGCCACATAATACAGGCAAATTTGCTAGAGTCGCACCAAACCTGTCAGATAACCAAAATGAAAGTATAAAATAAATTCTTGTGCCATTTTTACTCTAATTCCATAGTAATTGTCGGGAGGTAAGTATTCCTCACTATTTGTCCTCAAAAATTTAAGAACCTAACATTCACTTTATATTCCTTTTAGTTTTTTTGTTTTAAAAGCCTTCAACTCAGAAAATCACACCTATGTTTGGAAAACACTATATTCTGTATTTTTTCATATAAATGGAGTTGGCTTTGTGATGTGTTTAACAAAGTCAGTTTCCACCTTAACTATGTGCAACCAAAAGCGAAGATGTTTAAAAAGAGGAAAACCAATGGTGAATATACAGAAATGTTTAAGAAGGTCTCCAAGGTGTATGCCAAATTTGCCAGAATAGTTTATTTTAAAGTAAATTTCAAGTTAACACCTGTAAAAATGGTGAACAAATGGTGAAAATGGTGAAAATATGAATACTGTTGAAAAATAACTGCTAGAATCACTAAGGCACTGCACTGGAACTTGAACAGCCACAGTATGTTCCTTACTATCTCACTGCCTTCTGTGATGCATGGCAGGACTGTTGATAATTCTCTTTATTACTAGCACTATAAGGATAAAGTCATTTTTAATTCTTGTGATGAGGTAAGATTGTGGGAACAGTGAAGATCTTCCAACATAATTTTCTACTCTGTGGTTTCTCCAGCAGAAGTTTGAATACAAAGGCTGCCTTTATCAACTGCATGTTTATTTTCCTCAGCTTCTCATACTTTATAATTTGGCTATGAATTTTAAAGAGCATCAAATGGAGCAGAGATTAGAGATTAGCACCCTTTGTGTCTTACTGAAAGCAGAGCAGCCCCTCCTCCTTAGACACTGCAGAGTTCTTTGCTAATAAGGCTGACTGAACAAGTCTTCATTAAACTTCATGTTGCTGGGCTGGAGAATTTATTTGGCCCCATCATCCGTTCAGACCATGACCTGGACAAATCAACCGTGATGCCTCAGATGTGAAAAGCCTTTGTTTGGCTTCTTGCGTTCTTAACACAATTAGTAGCTCTGCAGCTCATCTCCTTGGACAAGGTAGGGTCACTCCATCCCTCGGTGTAGCTACTGCTCTCAAGGTAAGTCACTTGGAGTATCCCTCAATTGATTCAGTAGCGTGTGATTTTAGCCATGTAACTCCCAATCCCGTGGAAATGAGTGGCAGATGAGGATAAAGCTGGTTACACCCAGTTGTCACTCACTCTGTATTGTCTGTGCTGGCAACCTGCTAGGAGATCTAATAGGCCAAATTTTCCTCCAAATTGGTGTAAAGAAACTCAGTTATGCAATATGTCTGTCATTAGGGTGGCTGAGGCTTTTCTCCATTTCCAAACACTGTGGTCCAGATGTTCACCACCTCTTTTTTCAACCAGAAGTAAGTTACAATAGGTGTGAATTCTGTGTATTGTGGCAGACTACACACAAGTCTTTGATTAAAAATCACCTTCCACTTAAAGTTATTACAAATAATACCAAATAAAGCAGACAGCTTTTTGTAATAGTCATTATAGCCTTACAAGTTGTTTCACAAATATGTAATTCCTTGACCGTGTCGGAGTTTGCTTTGCTCCAGAAGAATGAAAGGCCAGAGTTTTAAATTGTATTTCTTCATCATAAATCCTGAGGATGATGCATTTACTTTGGCACTGGTTTTGCTGCTTCTTCAAATTAGGTCTCTGTTCGCATTGGTGTTACTGCACTGGAGGGAGTGGTATGATTTCCATTCATTACGGTCAGGAGTTAAGATTTCAGGTTTCTTCCCCCAGGCGATGGCTTATGCAGCTTCGAAGCCTTTCCCTTTTCTGTGCCTTAAAGTCACAAGGCGATGGAAGCATGCAGCAGGTGAGCCAGGGTGCTCCCTCTTTCTATGTGTCTATGCATATAATTATATATATTTCTGTATATGTGAGTGTCTGCATATATACATGCTCTTATTTGTAGATTCTTGGAGGACATCAAACAAAAATCTAAGTGGTGGTTTTTGTTGGAAGGGGTGGATGAGCATCAGACAAACCCAACCAAGTGCCTGTGGAATCAGACAGGTCTTAACAGTGCTACAAACAATACCCCTGTCCCACCCCTGGCTTTCTGGCCCATCTCCGTCCCTCTCTACACACACAGATCCAGGTCTCCTCAGCCCACAGCACAGATTACTTTGCAGCACCAGGAGAACTGTTTTTTGTCAGGTGACATCCAGCTGGTGTGTGAGGAAAGAAACATTCTTAGACTCTGCTGAACCAGCCTCATCTTTGAGGCGGACAGAGCTCCTGCCCTCAACTTACGGTCGGAAAAGGGCTTGGTTACATGTGATATGAGATGCATCCGAAGGAATCCATTTCTAACCACAGCAAGGTTGGCGTGGAGTTGGATGGCAGGCATGATTAGGGCTCCCTTGGGAGTGAAGGAGACATCTCTTGAGTGTTCCCAGCATGAGAACTGGACCAGCTGGGCAGTGGTCTGTGGCCTGTGAACTTCTCTACACACACTTCTTCTCACAGACATTAAATGCGTACTGGCAAAACACTGCCTCAGCCATGTGGAAACATGTAACAAGCAGAAACCCATTTGAGACCATGTCTCGTAGAGATCCCGGATATTAGTAGGTTTGGCTATTTGTATTTTCAGTCATGAGAAGCCGTATTTACCTCTGACCAGTGCCTGGATTGAGCCATGTGTTATATAGCTGAGGATTAGCCGGCTTTCAGTTAATCTTTCCTCCCAATGTATCTCGATGCCTTTCATTCCTTATGTGCCTTTTTTGCTTTGAATATATCCTGGCCTAAACCATCTTGTCCTGCCAGGATGGTCCTCCAGAAACACGTTCTGGGCCACTGAGCTTTAATTTTGCCATCTTTTCCTCCCAAGAAAAGGATCTTGGGACGGCTCCTGTTCAGAAATCACTGGTTGCAAGATAAATTATAAGCACAAGCCAAACGTGGCTAACAGGGGATGGTGTTCAGCTGGATTGTACAGGCTGGGCTTGGTTCGTTTTCTCTTTCTCAACTGCTGCAGGATGAACACAGGCCAGCAGTGACAAGATACTGCTTAAGAGCAAGTCCTTATCTGTTATCTATACTTCAAATGCCTCAGGAAAAAGAGTTGAAACAGACTTTCATCCAGGTTTCATGTTTTGTAAGGTTGAATATGAATAAAGCCTGGTGAGGTGTGATAAAAAATAGACCTGGTCATGGGTAGCTGGAGAGCTTAGGAGCTCTTCAGCGATTTGTTCTGCAGTGAGATCTGTTAGGGTGTCAAACAGGCCCCAGCAGTAAGAGTAAAAGCTCCACTGGTTAGCTATCTACAACAATGTCTGCCAAAGAAGTGTCAAACATCAAAAGGACAACCTTGGAAGGGGTGAACTAGACACCCGATATTGATCAGCTGGTTTTAGTTTTCCTGCAGGGGTTGTTGGAAAAGTTTTGTGGCCTTACTGGTGTTGACAGAACTGCCATCGAGGTCCCACGCGGGGTCTTGACAGACTGGACCCGAACTGGCAACAGCAGAGCGGGTAGGGTCCTTCTCTAGGATGAAGGACATGAAGCTCAAGTTGAGCTCTTGTGTGAACAAGAATAGAGTTGAACCTAGGTTTCCCACAGCCAAACAGAAAGCCTGAGTCACCAGCCTAACAGGCATTTTGGAGTGAGTTTATCCTGATTTTTCACAAAGGCTGTTGAGAGTCTTTGAGGTGTTCAGCTTAGAGATAACAACAGCACTTTAGTGCCTGTATTTTTTGGAAAGCAGATTCTTTTTTTCCACAAATCTGATTCTACTCCTAATTTCAGTTAATTGCTGTGCACATTTAAAAAGTTTTTTTATCAGACAAAGGGTCGATACCACGTGAGGAAAAAAAAGCTCTGTTTCCTGAGAAACAAGTTTGCTTCAGTATATCCACAACATCCCAGCACCCCATGCAGTGCTCCATCGTGGTGGCTAGATTAATTATGGACTTTAATTGGGAACAAGAAACAAAAGAGGGAGTCTAAGGGAAGATGACTTCATCTCCCTGCTCATCTTACATGGCTGTTTCACACAAAAAGATCGAGGCAACAGACAGAACAGCAGACAAAATTATCTACATAAAGGTTTCCCTTGGCTGAGGAGAGGAGAGGAAGGATAAAATGAGAAAAGGATCATTGTTCATCTGGAAAGTCACAAGAGCAGGTCTGAGTTTTCATCTTTTCCAGCCAGCATGTTTGTTTAAGCCCCACACCTTTGAAAGTTTTTGTTCAAGCAGTTTGTCCTTGGGCTAATTTCTCCATCTCGCTCTGCCTTAGCCTCAACTTGCTACAAGCCTGGGAATTTTTAGCCTCTCTGAAACAAAAGTGTTTTTTCTTACGCTGATAAAGCAAGCCCTATCTGCTATACGAAGCTGTTACAACAAGGGGCAGGAGGGAAGTGAGCCGTGAAGGCATTGCATAAGGGGCAGCTTCGTGGCTGGCAGACCTGGGGGTATTAGAAAACGAATGTCCCGGTTCTGCTCTTAATTATCTAATTTCAGATAAGTAGTATAGGCTCAAATTTGCAAAGGCCTACATGGAGAGGCTGGCACAAGGGGAGACATTATGTGGCAACTCTTCATTTGCGGTTTTTTCGTGAGGAGAGGCATCTAACCACTGATTCTGCCCCCTTGCCTGCCAACACAAACGTACCCCATTAGCAAGGCAGTCATGTCCTTTCTGCGGGCTGGCAGGCGCCAGCTTTGCGGCATGCTGTTCTGCACCTTTCCCACCTGAAAGACTCCTGTACCACCCACTTGTCCCTACAGTACCTGACCACGTAGTCATTCATTCCATCATCTAGTCCCTCCATCATCATTTAATTCACTCACCATTAGACCAAAACCCAAAAGTCATAGCTTGGTCTTTCCTTGTTGATTGTGCATGCTGTCACGCTCCACCATGCAAACCATAAAGCCATTTACCTTCTGCAGTTAATTCAGTATACTTAAAATTATTTCTATACTGATTTATTTTAATGGTTAAATGTCAAATCAGTGATTTATTTGTAAGCCAGATGCTTTCTGGCATGATTTCCAAATTGTCCAGATAACCTTGCCTTCAAACAACCTGTTTGTTTTCCTTAGTGTGTCAAAATCCCAAATACATTTTGTTTCTCCATAGTAACCACTAAGGGGAAATGAGAAGAACTTGAGTAACCCTAGAAATGTCACAGCGGAGCGGAAGGTTGCTGGCTGCTGCTCAGAGGCACTGACAGATTGTCCCTGTGGTTTTCAGTCTTACATCCGAACTGCTTGGGGCAGGGATGAGGACAAGGGCAGAGATGACGCAGGCTAAAATGGCACACTTGGGAAGACCTAGAGGTGTATTTGGCAGGTGGAGCGCTCTGTGTTGGTGGACCTGGCTGTTTGGTGGGTAGGTTAAGTTTCCTTCTTTCATTGGGCTTTTATGGGAAGAACTAGCAAGAACTTCCTGAATCGTAAATTCTAATCCCCTCCTGTCACAAATGGACGTATCCTGTTATCACTGTCATAAATTTGTCTTGTTCGGTCTTTAAAAGCAGGATTTTTGTGCCCTTCATTTTCCTTCTGTAAGACTGCACTAGGATCTCCTATACTTCCAACGATCAGAAACCGCCCTCTAATTTCTGTCCTTTAGTTTGAGAAAGACATAGGAAAATATTTCCAAGGAGGTGCAAAAGTAGAGACTAAAAATGACTGACCGACCGACTACTTTAAAATGCGGTAAGTACTTCGCATTTAGAAGTTGTATCTGTATTTACCCAATCTGGAGTAAATCCAAAACAGTTCACCTGAGGGGACAAAAGAAAATCCCAGTCCTAAAACCAGCCGGTGTCTGAAGAGTTAACGGGACACGGTGATTCAGCCGCTGACACAGGGAGCAGCCTGCTGCATTTCTTGCCAGGTGATCAGTTGAAATATTTTTGGGTTTGGTTTGGTTTAGTTTTGCCCCCCCAAAAGGGAGCTTTTATACGAAGAAGCAAACCCCAAAACTTAGTTTTTTTTGTTTGGCAGGGTTTAACTTGAAGTTTCGCACCCGTCCAGCCGGCTGCTCCCAGCCTTCCTGCCCGTCTCCCACCTCCTGCTTTTTCTGGGTGTGCCAGATCTGAACAGTAACCTGCACATTTTTTCCTCTCCCCGCCCTGCCCACCCGGCGGAGAGGGGCTGGATTGGCAGGCGGCGAGCCACGGCTCCTGCTCCGGCACGCAGGGAGCATACCTCCCCACTCGACTCCCACAGCGGGCAGCCATGGACAAACGCAGGCAGAGGCAGCCAGCCGGACTGACACGCCAGCCGCTGGCACGGCGAAACTAAAGTTATCTGAGCCCCGGGTAAGTGCGGCAAGGAGAGAATCCATTCAGCTGGGCGATCTGGATTTAGGTTTTCGGAGCGGTGGGAGGAGCAGCACGTAAACTTCATGTAGAAGAAAGGTACCGTAGCAGCAGGGGCCGATAAGTGGCTGGGTAGGCGGGTGGGTAGACGGAAGGATGGCTGATGGATGAATGCAGAGAGGGAAGACTGGAAGAAACGTCTCAGCCCACGAAGTCCAGGGGAACCTCTAACACGATACCACTGACTTGGGAAAGTTTTATTTACGGGAGGAGTTTGATGCTGCAAACACTGGTAGCATGAGGCAGAGGGTTGACTTTCGGTCATCCGGGAACAAGTAATTGAAAGGGGGATTGTAAGTTGTATATATACAACTAAGCCAGCATGTAATGTCCTCCTGCGCCTTATTCATAGTGCCGCCTGCACTCGTACAAATGCACCGTGTTGTAGAGTCAAGGAGGATGTGGGGGAGGAGGGCGGTTTGGTTCATGAACTTTTGTGGGAGGTTATTTCTTTTCTGATCAGATGGAGGAAAAGTAGGCTGTTTCCTTGTTGATAAAAGCTTCTCTGTGGTGTAAGAAGATAAACTGAAACATAAAAAAGACCTATATTAATTTTCTCCAAATATTGCTGAAGGGATAATGGAAATCTGTGTCTGTGCCTGCTGAGGTGTTCACGAAGGGGAAGGTTTGGAAGCAGGTTTTGCTGTGAGATTAACAGCTCTGAGCTGCTCTGTATAGAATTTCAGTGGGTGAGTGAGCAATTCAGATTCGTCAAGCGCTGCATTGTTAGGGGACTTCAGTGTTTCGGTATTTGTCGAAAACACAAGAAATGCATTGCCCTTGTGTACACAGGAATAAGCAGCTGGATTTACAAAAGCAAAATTCAGCTAACTATGTTGTGATCTCTAAGGAAGGATGATTTGATGCACCTCCTTTTTTTCTTCCTCTTATTTTTAAACAGCACTTTAAAATCATGATGTGTAGGAGCATGTATGTCTGAGCCCTTTGAGATCAGGTTGTGTGAGGACATCCTCACAGATATGATTATATTTGACCTCCTAAATACTGGCCTGGCTTTCTTTGTAACTTTTACTTTCCGTTCCTTGCAGCCAATTCCAAAATGCTCAATTCGACATCAACTCTCCATACTTAATCTAGTTACAGTAATGTTTCTCTGTGAGGGAGCAGCACTAAAATTCATTCAGCTATTTCTAAATTCACCACGTAACAGGGGAGTGAGATGGAGCTACTTAAATAACCGTTGCTATATTTTTTCCCATGCAGATTAAAAGGTCAAAAAGCTTTAAAGCGATCATGTAGCTGGAGTTTCTGCATATCACAAACCATAGCACATCCATCCCTGACTCAGTTCCTGTGAGAACTAGAATAATCTTACCTGCCTAAAGCACTCCCGTGACGTGGACTTCACTGCGCAGAGTTTTTGGTAAAATGGTTCAGTGGTTAATTGCTCTTGCTATTAAAACTCTACATGATTTCTAATCTCAGTTTCTCCATGTTGCCTTCCAACTATCACATATCACTTATTAGATTACAGCAGTTTTTCTTTTGTAATTTTCTGTGTAGGTGCTTACAGACTGATTGTTCCTGAATCTCCTGCGGAGCAGATTAAATAGATCGAGCTTTTGTCTTTTGCTGTGTGGTAGGGTTTTTATTCCTTTATAGTTGCTGTGGATCTTTTCTGACCCACCTCATCTTTTCTACATCCCTGAATTCTGGACAAAAGATTGGGTCATAGTGGTCTGCCAGGAACCAGGCCCTACATACTCAAGTAAAATGATTTCCCTCTGCTTCATGTTTCTCTCTTCCTAAATCTTGATATTACATCAGTTCTTTTAGCCTCAGGATTGCACCAGAGGTGATAATCATCCAAATCTTTTCCAGAATCACTGCCTCTGAAGGTGCCCTCCATCCCATAATGTTGCCCTGCTTCCTCTGACCTTCCTTACCTGAGTGAAATCCATGCACATTATCCCTAAGTACATACTATTGAACACACCATTCACAGTAAAACACATTTACAGATGACAGTAAATGAGATGTACAGAATTATTTCCACCTAAAAGTGGGTCCTGCTGGTTCAGTGTAGCACGAGAGGCTCCCTTTTGCCTCTTTAGCAAAATTGCTGCTCACAGAATACTGGAGTTCTGCTTTACATCTCTTTTTTCTGCTGCATCGTGCAGAGTTCAGATGGCCTAACCAGCGGAGGAGCGTCTTCACTGAGTAGCGAAATCTGCTTGGCATCTGGCCATCCACGGGCAGACATGGCGCTCCCCTTTCCAGGTGGTCCCTTGCTAGGAAATGAATGAATGTAGATGAAAAGAATCAGCCTGAACTTTCTCCTTCCCAAATTTAAGCCGAACTCCAGAGCTTTCCCGAAGCTGGAAGCTGTTCAGTTGAGCTTAGCTTATTTTCCGTTTTGCAGCTGCCTCAGCACGTACAGGTTCCAGCTGGGACCAACAGAGAATCACTGAAATGTTGTCAGGAATGCTGATCCAGGAGACTTTCTGTCCTGACCTGAAGTTCAGATACTCTCATGAGAGCTCCTGTTCTCAAGAGATTTTCAGTCTGCTTTGCAGGCCAAAAAGACGATGAAGAAACACCCAGACTTTGGTGTACGTATATGAATGTAGTTTGCAACTGTTGGAGTAGACAGCTGCTGCAGGCAGGATCCTTGTTCTTCCAACCGAATCAAAAGT
>VFFE01007246.1:900631-946264 GCA_008921705.1 Burhinus oedicnemus
TTTTTTTTTCCCCCCCCCCCCCCCCCCAATCTTGCCCTGTACCCTGAAGACCTGCTAGATCATTTCAAGAATGCAAGAGTTTATTTCCACTTAGCTTGCTGTGGTGTATTTCGTACAGGGATTGCCCTGACGCTAACAGAGCCCCATCCCATCCGGCCCCTGTACCCTGCCTAATTCCTAGTAACTGCTATCCTAGGACAGAAATTTTCAGGATTCCTTGCTCATCACCTTTAAAGCTGGCAACTTATTCTCTCGTGGCTGTCTGTCTGTGTGTGTATACATGTATATGGCAAGGGGCTCGCTAACTGAGATGGATGACATTTAGGGTCTCTTCCTTACTTCTCCACAGGATTATTTTAATGTTTTCCACTCTATCTTACAAAGAAAAAGAGATGACTTGGCAAAGCCACTAGCTGAAGTCCTCCCTCTCTGCACCCCAATCAAAAGAATGGGGAGCATCATTTGGGAAAGAAAGAGGACATTCAGCTAAGACTAGGCAGTGACGGGGGGACCTAAAGCTTAACAGTAAGAAAAGAAATCAGCATGGCTGAGAACTTATGCAGGACTAGCATAAGGGAATTTGGGCCCTGTATACCCTGTCTTTTGCCCCCAGGCAGAATCGTAGCTTGGAGGGAAGATGCCTGCGAGAGATGGGAAGGTGGGAAGTTACAATTTGTGCAGAGGGGAATGGGTTTCCTCTTCACTTCTCGCCACAGCGTGCTGTGATAACATTATGAGTTACTTCTTTCCATTCTTCACACGTGGGTCTCTTGGTCAAACTCTCACATTTAACAGTGGGGCCCGTGTCTTTCTGTTCGCTGTAATCACACCAGCAAGACCCAAGGCAAAGAGGAAGAAGTGGCTTGTTGGATCATTTCTGTTTAGCTGCTTCTGTGGAGTGACCCTGAATAATCCCGTGTACCGTGGTGGCTTCACACACAGATGCAAAAAGGAAAAACAAAACTCCAAATGACATAAAAAGGTAACAGCCCAGTATTTGGTTCTGTTGATTTCCTGCAATTGTGAGTAGCTGCACAGCAGCTGGGCTTTTATGGTGGGAGCCTGGGCTGAAGGAAAAGGCTGCGCTAAGGGAGTCCCAGACCTGGAACCAATGAGTGTGGAAAGGGGGGAATGGCCTCATCAATCAGAGCAGTATGTTGTAAAACAAGCCATTCCCTCATAACAGCCTCCCGGGCTGGTCAGCAGCTGCCTTGAGGCTGGAGATGAGGTGGTGATAGCACCATGGGATGATAACAAGACTCTCAGACTGGGTCAGAGGGCCTTATAGCAGGAGCAGTTAGCTAAAATGGAGTTAGACGAACATGCTGACAAGTTTTCTGTTTTCCACCATCCTTGGGAGTCCTTTCGTTATGTGCCTATGCAGGGTGAGCTGGGTCAGCTCCGTTAGTTTCCGAAGTTGGCCAAAGTTGTCGTTTAGTATGGTTGTGCTAGTCAGACTGGCAGGGCAGGCGCGCTCTGCTGATACAGCCGTGCTGTTCGAAACACTGCCCAAGACAGCCCTTCTAACATTATTACAGTTTTTCTGGACAGACAAAACTTGAGAACAGTCTTTAAGCGTCACCATAAAGGAGGCTAAAGTTAGGTTACCACCACTGGGAATATTTCTTCTTACTGTGTCCTGTCTCCCTAAACCATCTTGCTCAGCGTATCTCCAAACCACATCTTTAAAGGCATCAAGAGGTGAGAAGCAGCAGTGCAGCACCCTGACTCAACCCTGGGGCTGCTTTAGCAAGAGCATAGTATGGATTTTGAAAACACAGTTTCAGTTTATTTCCAGAATAAAGTGATGCCTATCTGGCTGTAACAAGCATGGTTCAGTATCTATTGCAGCGAGAGTCTGCTTTCCAAGGTCTCAGTAACTGTTTGGAAACGCCAGGGTTTTTCTCAGTATTTTCACTCAATGCAAAGCTTTTCTTGTTTGTGATCTCTGAGCAACCCCATGGGCCCTACTTTTGTCATCCCCATTTCTACCTGAGCAAATATTCAGGTCTTTCAGGTGCACAGTCCTCATGCCCTTACAGTCACAGAGTGAGGAGCAAACCCATGCTCACCTTACACTCCGGGACAAACTCTCAAATCTCTTTGCATTTTATAGAAGTTCTGCAGTCCACCTTGCCACTCAGTCTCAGTGTCTCAGGCCTTTCTTTGTCCTGGTCCTTGCTGCGTACCTGAAGCAAAATCAGGCATGAAAGACTGGTCTTTCTAACAAAATCATAGGGATATTTTCTGTATGTTGTTTTTGTATACGAACATGTCTGCCAGACAATAATTTGTAGTGTTCCAACATTGTGCAAGGCAAATGCACTAAAAATAACTGTATTTTAAATCATTAACTCATATGATAGTTTCCACTGAGAGCTGGTAAGAGATATTCTTTCTGTCCATCATCAGGTTTTCCCCCAGTTAATATCAGGTCAGTCTTGGCAGAGGGAGCTGTAGCCATACACACTTTCTCTTTAGAAAAACCAGTATTTGTCATACTTGTATCTCAGGAGGCAGTGTTGCTGACTGGTACTAGAGGCCTTTTTGGCTTGGCTCCAGTAGTTTTGGTGGAATCCTTCTTGCTTGTAGATAATGTGGACAGTGCTCTGTTTTCAGCATATGGGAGGAACAAACCATAAGAAGCAAATTCCCAGTATTTCTCCTTGCAGTTCACAGCCAGTCCTGTACTCAAGCATCTGGTCTTAGCTGTTTACTGCAGCTCCTCCACCTTTCTGTTTGTTCTCACCCAGATATACCTCCTTGCAAGCAACCAGTACACAAGGAAATTCCTTGGCACGCATGAGTTAAGTTTTACTCAGCCAAGGGCCACAGCTTCTACTGTCTCCGATTATTTTACTCCCTACAGAAGCTCCCTTGCTTATTCCATTTATCCTGCACGCTCCCGTGAAAGCCCATAAGCTTTCACATGACTTATGATAGCCTATTCATCAAACACACTTGACAACAGCCATTAACACTTTGCATTACATCAGTATTTTTGCTTTGCTACAGAGAGAAAACTTGCGGAACAGAGGGCACAAATTGCTAGCTGAAGGTCACTTAGACAATCCCGTAGTTCAGATTAGCACCTAGGCCTTTTGCAGCCCATTCCTAGCTAATACCCTTTGCATCATGCTGCTTCTCAAGCACCTGTAATTATCGTTATTTGTTGAGGGTGGGGTGTTGCTTTGGCAGGTGCATCCTCAGCGACATCTACATGGGTAAGGCATTACACGTCGATCAGTCTGTCCTTTCTGGTTTTTCACACTATTTCCAGCTAGTCTTCTTCAGTCCTTCATGTTATGTGTCAAAAATCCCTCCAGAAATTAAAAAAAACCAACAAACTTTACCTACACATGGCTTTGCTATAGCTCCTCTCACCTTTGCATTGAGCACCTCACTTGTTAATTCATAAAACTTGACTGTAGCCTGGAGCTCCCACATGCTTTGCATCAAGATGAACTGGCCAGACTGGCTGCTCTCACATAGCTACATGGTCTTCTCTGCGCTTTAAACAGAAAATGTTTGCATGACAAGCTACGGGGGGAAAACTATGAGCATAAGCTTCAGGCAAAAGTGGAGCACTGTTAACTTCCATAATTTATAAGCACGTATCAGCTGTGTTGTCTATGGAACAAATCTGTCTTTACAGTTAATCAGGTAACTAAATTATTAAAATGTGTAGCTGAATTTGAAGTTTCCACGGACCCTTACATTAGAAATTGGGAAATGAGTCTTTGGGTTTTTTGAAATAACAGCAGTGGCATAACTAGTAAATCATTTTGATATTGCTCAGGGTAAAAGTAGTATAAATATGAGATTACCTCTTGCCCGGATAACCTGAGATATGCAGACAAATCTGGCAGACAGGATGTGAGCTGCTGACTTGATATGATATAAAACTTGATCCTGGGAAATGCCTTGGGTGCAGGAATGAGGAAGTTAGTGCTACTATTTTTAAATGTTGTGGGGAGCCAGAAGTGTTGGGCAATAGTGCATTTTGAAGATATAAAATAATAAATGTCTGTTTTTTGTCCTCTTTCCCCCATCACTTTTTTCTCCGCGGTGTAGAGATTTAAACCTTTTTCTATCAATATGAATTTTAATTTTGTACCTTTTGATGGCAGTCATCAAGCAAAACACATTCCTTCTCTCCCTGACATACCTTATCCTGCTTCCTCCTACATGATGTGCAGATACGGACATCAGTGTTTATTTTTGTTAGCTGTGAATTGAGCACTGGTACAGGCTTATCTGACATCCCTTTGTACTGACTCGTCTTTTTTTGCTACAGAATCAGCACAAGACTCAGCAGATAGTTGCTGATAGGGTGATGTTGGCTTCAGTCACACAGTAACTGCCCACCTAGGAATCAGAGATCAGCCAATTATCTTGCACCCACTACCAAGTTGTCATCTGCTGGTGTTACCATCTGCGGTTGCTACCTGTACAGTTTCTGAATTGATGGACTGGCAATAGCAAACCCAGACTCTTTCAGACATCTAACAGCCGTGATGGTCTCCTGCCTTCAATTTTCCTATGGCCATGGGAACATTTCTCACATTTACTCAACAGAGCCAGACCCCCATGTTCATGCAATACTGCAGCTGCCTTTTGGAGCCGTAACTTGATGCATGAGGCCATAGCGTGTTGCTTTGCAGTCAAAGGTTATGCTGCTTCATGGGATCCCAAACTGTGAGAGGATCCACTAGCTGGCACGTTTCCACCCGCAGACTGGCACTGCAAATGTCAGGCTTATTCCACATGGTACTATCTCAAGCACTGAAGACAAAACTTAAGAGGTCTGCAAACCTCTGTATTTTGCTACCAGTCCATTATGTATTGCTTGTAAAATTATGACATAAGGAAGTAGTGTATTGTCTGTGTATGAGAGATTTACGTAACTGCTCTTTGCAAAAGAGAGCTTGTTCAACAACATCTTGGTATCAGCTCCTCCAAGATGGAGTGGGATTGTCTTCGCCTTTGTAGGATTGGCTACAGATTTATTCTGCTTGCAAAATGTCGTGAACTTCCTGAAACATCCTGGGCTAGCAGGACCATTTTTCTTTCCTTATTTACTCTCAGAATATTTCTTCACAATCTCCGTGGTCCTGTCTCGGTGGCAGTTCCACTGTTGAAGGATATGCTCTATGTACTGCTGATTAAAATCAGAGGGAGGCAGACCTCTGTGGGTAGAAGCAAAGTCCAAAGTGCGTTCAGAGGCAAACTGATTTCGTTTGTCTTAGCCAATGTACTTTGAAAGGAACTGCTTTTGAAAAACGTCATGCGCGTGTCTTCCGTTGTTCTCCTTTGCTCCTGGTTCTCCTTCTGGATAAAAGATGAAGCAGAGGGACTCGTTCTTCTCCAGAGAACCTGTCACACTCTTACCGATTCCTCTGCTGGAACAGGCTCAGCTTTGTATTTCCCAGCTCCGCTCTGTCTCCTCACACGCAGGCTTGGTGTAGCCTTGCCAAACTGGGAGCGTAAGTACTCCGCTGGCAGTAATAATGGCTAAGGCTGGGGTGCAGTCATTGTCTTGGTAGCCTCTGGACTGAGCACACCTTGCTGAGAACATAGTTAGACGACAGTGGTAAGAATACGTCAGTGGTATCTATGCTATGTCTTCAGGGATGGAAACAAAGTTGCTTTGTAATGAACCACGTAGGTATGCTTAGCTGCCAAGATGTTTACTTTGCATTATGTTTGTTTAATAGAATTAAGTTCTAAGGAAAAACAAGCAGGTTTTAATGCTTTCTCCACCACTTACATGGGATCTGTTCACAAATTGGCTCAAATGATTCCTAATTATAAAACAGTAGTATTATGTCACATATATATTGTGAATTCTTCGAACAGTCTTGTGTAAATCTTGTAAAAATCTTGAAGACTTCCTCTAATTCTATCAGTCTTAATGTACCACCTTCTGGCCAGCTAATGGAAGCACATGAATTGATCTTCAGGAAAAACACGTGCTTTCTAGATCTGTGACTCTCAAAATGGGTTTAAATCAAAAAGCCTTCTTTTCTGTAATAGTTTTGGGACCCATTCGCTACCATTGTTTAAGACATAACAGAAGAACTCCACTTCTGTAAGTATGTCACAAGAACAAAATGTATTTATTTCAATTTCTTTTTAAAGTAGCCTTCTATACTGAAAAAAATGAAAGAAAGCTGGGTTTAAATGATAAATAATGCCTTTTCTTAGAGTACCTAATGTCTTCTAGATATAGCTAGGAGAGTTTTATGCCCTTTTAAAGTTCCTCATTGCCTCTAACTTATTGCCATGTAATTCCTACCTGACATGAAGATCTAACAGTTTCTTCAAGACACTAACAACCTTGTCCATGACTTGCATGAACTATGTCTAATTTGGAATCTGCTGTTCAAATGATAAATTGGTATTAATTGGAGACCCAGGCATATAGGCACTTATATTTCAAAGCCATATATCTGTCTTTGCTGCAATGTTTTTGTGATTTCTGGATAGGTTGTGGGTTTGTTCTTGACTGTAACTCTGTCTAGTAAACTAACCTCTAAGTGTTTACAGACTAAAACTTAAAACAGTGTATTTGGAAAGCACAGTTTCTGAATATGGACATCTGCTGTAGGAATCAAATTTACCAGTTTTGTGCACAAGGTGTGTTACAAATGCTTGGTTTTGTTTTAAGACCATCCAGATCCATTTTGATTGCCTAACCTACTGCACAGTACAGACTGCAGAACATGTAAGAAACTTTTACAAAACTATAGTCATAGCCGAGAGCAGATGACATAGCTGACATTTGTACAAGGAAGAGAAGAGTTAGAGTTAGGTTATGTTTCAGTTATTCCATGTCACATCTGAATATTTTTTTTCATAAGCCAGAGTTTTAACTACTGAATAAACATAACACAGTAAAAATATTGAGTATTTTTAAATTAAATCATGTGGAAAAATTCTAAGTTGCAACCTGATTTTGTTATGTTGAACATTTTCTTTACTCAAGGAATAATGACAGGGCTCTGATTGAATTTCAGGCTTCATTTAATTAGTTTCTCTAATTGAATAAAGATAAATAGAGGAGCGGGAAACAGGTGAGACAAAAAAAGGCACTCAGGTGGCATCATACATAGCTGGTTGCAATGAAACTTCCAGCTGGAACTACCACTGTTCTTATGGGTACTCTGATACCAGTTTCTTGATGGTTAGGTCAGGCTTGGTTGTTGGGAAGATGGTCTCTTCCCTCTGCAAGCAGCAAGAGGCAATGTCAGTGAAGGAGGCACAAGGCAAATAATTTAGGGCAATGAAGCACAGTGAGCACCAATGCCTGAAATGCAGTAGTTCTACCTTCTCATGAATACATATGTTTGTGTAGCTATAGAATAATAAGATGTCAAAACATCAACAAAGTCCACAAAAGCTTCTAGGGTCCTTTAGGATAGTAAATGGAGGACAGTCCTTTTCAGCAGTTTTCTTGCAGTACGAGGGCTGCTGCAATCTAGCTGTGAGAGGCTGTCAATAATTTGCTTGTACTTCATCTTCAGTTTAGTATCTGCATGACAACTTCCATTTAAAATGAAATATAGCAGTTCTTATTAAGATTAGAGACTCGTGGGGCTAAATTAATTGAACATAGATGAAAATCATTGTGTTTTAAATAGAGCTGGAAGCTCTGTGATAGAACATCTGTGTAACTTCAGATGACAGCAGCTCTGTGGAAAGGGACGTGGGAGTCCTGGTGGACAACAGGATGACCATGCGCCAGCAATGTGCCCTGGTGGCCAAGAAGGCCAATGGCATCCTGGGGTGCATCAAGAAAAGTGTGGCAAGCAGGTCGAGGGAGGTTATCCTCCCCCTCTACTCTGCCCTGGTGAGGCCGCACCTGGAGTCCTGTGTCCAGTTCTGGGCTCCCCAGTTCAGGAAGGACAGGGAACTGCTGGAGAGGGTACAGCAGAGGGCTGCAAAGATGCTTAGGGGACTGGAACATCTTTCTTATGAGGAAAGGCCGAGGGACTTGGGTCTTTTTAGGCTGGAGAAGAGAAGAAGAAGATTGTATCAATGCTTATAAATACTTCAAGGGAGGGTGGCAGGAGGATGGGACCAGTCTTTTTTCAGTGGTGCCCAGTGATAGGACAAGAGGTAACAGGCACAAACTTGAACATAGGAAGTTCCATCTGAACATGAGGAGGAACTTCTTTCCTTTGAGGGTGGCAGAGCCCTGGAACAGGCTGCCCAGAGAGGTGTTGGAGTCTCTGACTCTGGAGACATTCAAAACCCGCCTGGACGCCATCCTGTGCAACCTGCTCTAGGTGTCCCTGCTGTGGCAGGGGGGTTGGACTAGATGATCTCCAGAGGTCCCTTCCAACCCCTGTGATTCTGTGATTTAACTTCTTTTGACAATTAAAACTTCTTTTGGGACCTATGACGAATTTGCAATAGTTAACCAAGCAACAGGAATCATTTAAGTAGTCATTAACCCACTGCTGGGAACAGACTATTTAGTACTTCAGGTTAGAACTACTGCAGATTTGGGATAAAACTACACTAGGTTTAATCAGGCCACTGATTTACGTGGCCTAAAATTAGATACCCAAGTTCAAAGAGATGTAGTGATAGACTATGACAAAGTATGATGAACTCAAAAGTTATCTAAGGATGAATCCATTCAACATGATCTGAGAAGCCTGTCAGGTGGGAAGAGGAGAAGGAATAAGAAAGGGAAGTGTAGAGATCAAGTCTGTGACTTCAGTCTTTGATCTTGCACCTTCTGCTAGTTACTTAGTCTGTGATGATTTTGAAATGTCTCTTGGCTGTGCCATAAAGTATGAAGTTCAAATTGTAATTTTTATATTAACAGTTCAACACGCTGGAGAACTAGATTGCTGTTAAATTTTTGTATGTGGTGTGTTCAGCAGCAGGAGTAGAGCACAAGGACTGTGTAAGCAGTCATCTCTTCCACACGTCACATCTTGCAGAGACACTCAAAATCTTCCAGAATGCTTACAAATGCACCTTCCAGTCTGTCAAGTGTCAGTGCGCAAGGGGTTTGGGGCTTTCCAGCCCCTCCCCATAATCCTCTTGCAAGGAGGCAAAGTAATTGCCTCTTCTTCTGTCTCTGAAGTCTGTTCTGAAGCTCATGGGAAGAAAGTGTCCTGCAAGCTGGGAGAGAACATTTCTAGGTATTCTCTTAATGTCACCATACGCTGATTGATAGCATAGGACTCAGGAAGCATGCGGAGCTAATAACTGTTATCCTCACAGGGATATCCTCTGTGCAAAATAAGCAGGTAGTAACTTCCCATAGACAAGAAGCTCTCTGTGCTTTGAGTTGCAGATTCTTGCAACTGATTTCCCTGGCACTTTTCTGCTGTAGCTTTGTTAAGCTAGAGAAAGTTAGGCTGATGTCTGCAGCAGTAACACATTTGACCTTCCACCATTAACAGAGCTGTGATAAACAGGAAAGCTTACAAAAACAGGCCTGGCTTCATGGCTTCTACCAAACTTGAAACTCTTTGCAAGTGCATAGATATAACAGAAATATTCATTGAATCAGTTTATAGGTTCATATGCAACTCTGTGACATTTACACACTTCCACTGTGTTCTGTGAGAGTCTTAGAAACGCACTGGATACTGTAGTACAGGGGAGCAATCACTGTTCCACATTTAACACTCTTACAGTAAAAATTAGGAAAAGTGGGAAGAGAACCAGAAGCTGTGAGAGTGAAAGCAATGAGGCATTTTCCTCAGAGCCACATAGCAGGTCAGTGGCCAGGCTGGAAACAGGAGTCTGGTTGGATCACTTCAGAACAATAGCCCATTTGCTTTAAACTACACTATCTGTCTTGGGAGGATCAGAAACCTGACGAACCATAAAAAACCAAAAGTGTACAGACACAGTTGTTGTCACTTGGATACAGAAAAGAAATGCAAGGACATGACCAGATATGGATGTCAGAGAAAGAATGTGAAAGTATAACCTTTGTCATGGAGAGATAACTGCGCAACAACCTAGTCCATGATTTGTCCCAGATTCTGTCTATCTGCGCTTTTGGCTTTTCTATTGCTGCTTATGAATACAGAGATGCTACAAGTTTTGTAATTGGCATCCTCTTGACCTGGCTGATCTTTAAAGGCCAAGTCTGAAGTACTACCTGCCTGTATATCTATGTCTGGTGGACTTTATATAGATTAGTTTTCCAGCAAGTGTCTTGGAATAGATTCAGCTATGCCAACAGAAACTTAGCAATGCTTACTCCGAGGGACTGGTGTTGGCTACGTCAAGGAAGCGAGTAGCCCATTGGAAGGTGTGACCATATAAAGGGTATGTCTGTACTACAGACTGAAGTGTAAAGTAGAGCTATCTGAAGTAAATGTAAATTAATGTATTCAGGTAATCGAAACAGTCACACCATGAAGCTCTGAACTGATTTCTGTCAAGAGGCAAAATAGGTGAGTGCTCAGAAATTTCAAAATCCAGGCTTTTGCTCAGATCCATTTCTTAAAGTCATTATCTGCTGTTCTTTTTGAAAGTGTGTAACACTCTCAGATCTTCTTCCTACTTCTGTGGCACAGTTTTGGTCATGAACATTTTGCAATATCAATGTCCTTTAGCAGTTGGATGGCTGCCTTTCCCACAGGCATTAAGTAACATGATATTAACTGGTGGTTTGGGCCAAAATGAAAAGATGAAACCATAAAGAGAACCAAAGCCTTCTTTCCTTGTAGTGAGTCACAAGGCTGATCATAGTGAGATGTTCTACATCCAGTGCAGGCTGGCATTTTATTGTTCACCAGGGACTTAAGCTTCCAAATTCTTTAATGACTTGGTAATGATGTTCAGGCATGTATGTAGTAAGGTTGCAGGCACCACTTATGTGGGGGATAGTTGTGTGGGATGCATAGTTGTGTGGGCAGCCTGAGGCTGCTTGCCCCAGAGCTCACATGTTGCTGGTGTCTCAGGGAAAGGAGACAGAGCTACTGTCCCCTTTACCTCCTTGGTGAATCTGCTCCTGTCTTTTGTAGCTGGCTGGAGCAACCTGTCAGGTTGGAATCTGGCAAGGTCAGACAATTAAAAGATATTTTAATTTTGCAAAGTAAACACCTATCAAAGTCATTTGCTTAGGAAAACAAAGTCAGTCAAGAAGGAAAAAACAAGTGCTTTGTTTTGATCACTTCTTCCTTTTTTTATACTGATCTAGTCTTTCATAGAATCATAGAATAGTTTGGTTGGAAGGGACCTTTAAAGGTCATCTAGTCCAACCCCTCTGCAATGAGCAGGGACATCTTCAACTAGATCAGGTTGCTGAGAGCCCCGTCCAACCTGACCTTGAATGTCTCCAGGGATGGGGCATCTACCACCTCTCTGGGCAACCTGTTCCAGTGTTTCAGCACCCTTATCCTAAAAAATTTCTTCCTTATATCTAGTCCAAGTCTACCCTCTTTTAGTTTAAAACCATCACCCCTTGTCCTGTCTCTACAAGCCCTGCTAAAAAGTTTGTCTCCATCTTTCTTACAAGCCCCCTATAAGTATTGAAAAGCCTCAATAAGGTCTCCCCGGAGCCTTCTCTTCTCCAGGCTGAACAACCCCAACTCTCTCAGCCTGTCCTCATAGGAGAGGTGTTCCATCCCTCTGATCATTTTTTTCAGTCTGATCGGTCTTTCTCAGTCAGGACTCACTCTGGGTTGAAGACTGCACCCCATCAACAAGCTATTGTCTTGATTTATTTTGTAGGAAGGAATTTTAAAAACAGTTATGAAAGCAAGAAGTACAATAATGAACTTGACGTTCATCTAGGGAATCACTTTCTTAAGTGTCCTCTCCCAGACCTACTGGGGTGCTGCCAAATTGAAGGACATTCACATTTTAAACGTTATCACCCATGTTCAGGAACTCATCAAAAGTCAAGAAGGGAAAAATCTCAAATCATTGTCTAAGCCATCCTCTAGCAATGTCAAGATTTTTCACCATGCTGTATTTGCCTTTGCAGCAGAGGTGCCAATATTTCTCTTGGAATATACACACTATTTCATCTAGTTCTCAGGAACTTGCTTTGGATGCTTAGCTGCATTAGCATGTTGCTATTTTTATCCTCCCTGCTATTAGTCATTTTCTTACAGACAAAGCTAAAAACCTATCTTTTCTAGAACCACCTCTGTATTCTTCAAATATTTGTAAACCCAACCATATGGTTCTTTGGCAGAAGAAGAATGTAGTTTTGATTTTAGTTTGGGAAAGAAAGATTATTTCACTTCCTAGATTTGATGCTTCCACATATCAAATGAAATAACAGTTTATGGATTTTTCTAGAAAATAAAATTACACAAATGCTTACATTTATAAAGCCATCTTCTCTTAATGTTTCTTCTGTATTTCTGGGCACCTGGATCAAATAAGCAATTTATTTTATAAAACTTGTCCAGTTTAGAAAGAAATTTTGTTAGGTGATTTCTGTGTTTTTTTCACGTGGACTTTCAAGGAGGTCTTCTCATCTGCCTCTCCCAAACTTATCAGAAGTGTTAATACTTTATTTGTGGAATCGGATTTGGTTTCTGTAATTCAAAAGCTAAGATGCAGAAAAGGTGAAAATTATCATTGCAGATGACAAAGAGGTGGTACTTTTATCACATCTCTCCGTTGCCTTTGCTTTGCTTCAGAGGATTCCATGCTTGCTAACCAAAGTACTGGAAAGGCATGAGACAACATAGAAGCTATTGGTGTGGACCTGGGACAACATCATTTTTTTATTACTTTCTTACTTAGGGTGTGGTTGTGGATGATAATCAGTTGGCTTGTTGTTTTTTTTCCCCTACAAATCTATTTATAGTCTTGTAGCAAAACTTAACAGATAAGGGACCCACCACTGTACCCAGTGGTGCAACCAGTAGCAGGGACTCCAGAGAGGCATTGTGCAAAGCTGGGAGTAAAAGGGCAGGGTAGAGAAGAAAATCTGAGAAATCGAGGTAGTGCCACTTCTTTTCAAATACACTTAGAAATGCATGGATAGTCTGTAAAAGCTATCTGTTCTTGGTTTTGCTTTGTTATTATTGTGGCCTGAAAAACAAATTGGTATCATTCTGCTTTATATATAATTCTCAATTATAATAACCCTTAGAACTTGCATGATGTGTTTTGTCCTTAGATCAAAAGCTTGGGTGAACTTCCATATAGCTGGGCTGAGGGGCCCAGAACATTAAGTTACCCAAGACATTATAATGAGCTCATGGCAGGATTTTGGCTTACATGAATATTCTCTATTTCATATTCTAAATGGTAACTGTAATAAAAATTCAAATTGTCTATTATGGTTGAGGCAGAATGGAAATCAAGCTCATCTTTTTTGCGAACTGGTAGCAATTTTAATAATGACTTAAATAATTTGTTGTTGGTGGTGGGAATATTGTAAAATACACTCACATCACAGGTGTACAGCCATACCAAAGTGCTCCATTTTACACTCGCATTTCTGCTTGTACTGAAGAACAGCGACTTGTGTAAAACATGGGATCTCTAGATCTGTCAGAAACAAAAGACACAAAAGCTAGCACTGCCGTATCGTAAGTAGAACAAACCTCTGGTGCAGACGCAGAGTATAGTTTCATGCTGGCTGCTCATTTTGAGGAGCACTCTGATTCATTAGCCCAGTGGGAAGAAAATGGGAAGAAAAACTTCTAATTTCTGAACTCTGAGAATTTGTGCTCATTTTGGAAAACACCTTATTAACACTGCTGCTATCTCCTCCAGATAGAGCCAGGATTGAAATAGCACGGTATGATGCCGGCTTCTGGGAAGTGTCTTGGCAAAGCCTGAGACTAGGAAAATAGCAGTCAAAGGTGCCACGTCCTGACAGAGGATGAGGACAGCTTCCACAATACAAGTCAAAAATATGTTTTTCCTTATCCTAACATACACTGCTAGATCGCAGCTCATCCAAGAGATTTTTCAGAGACATCCAGGGACTGGCAGACTCTTTCCCATTGGGTAAGCCAGAGTCTCTTTGCTGAACACATCCTGGGCAAAAACGCCACCTAGGCACCTCTTATGGTGCCTTCACCATACCCCCGTGTGCTTTTGTCATAACAGCGAATGTATAGACAAGTATGTGGGGACGGAATGGAGAAGTGCTCTTCCTCAGTGTTCGTTCCCTCTCCCCACTGGATCTTCTGTAGAGAAAGGGTATGGAGACAGAAAGGAAAAAAGTGAGAACAAGGGAGAGAGGGAACAAAACAGGGAAATGACAGAAGATAGGCAGAGAGAAGAAATGCAGCCTGAAAGTTTACAGAGGGAAGCTTTTTAACTACAACATGGAGGCTAAATTTCTTTTTTAGGTCATTATGTTTGAATGAGAGCAATACAATCATTGCTATCATTCCTTTCGTATTTTTTCCTGCATTCCTTTTCTGTGTTAAAGTGTCCGTTTAAAACTGGCTGAATCTATTTCTTCATTCTTGCCAGACTCTTCGGCATTTTACCCAAGTCTTTTGATTATCTTTCTTGCCCAGCATATGAATAGGCCTTTCTTGAGCATGCAAACTATTGTGCAGACTGTGTTTTTCTTGTAGTGGAGAGAACTAGGTAACTTCAGAATAATTAGCTGAAATTTCCTCCCCTCCCCTCTTTTTTTAAAGACAATTCCTCGTCTCTCCAGGAAGATGAAGAGGTAGATATGGAGGCTGTCAACTGGCAGCTGAACAACACTTCCATGAACGGGCATTCATCTACCCCAACCACAGTTCGCTTTCCCAGCTGGGTGACATTTGATGACAATGAAGTCAGCTTTTCACCGCAGAACCTTTCTCCCTTGAAAACAGAAACCTCACCTGCAGAAACACAGACTCCAGATGTTAACTTTAACCTCACTACATCCTTTAAGAAAAGAGAACGTCCTAAAAGCACATTGGGTGACCTCTCCAAAATTAAAAAACTAGATCTCTCCTCCTTAACCAAGTTGCCTTCTGTTGAAACACCACCATGGAGTGCTACTAATCCCTTCCTGGATGAATCTCTGCGAGATGTCCAACCCTCACCCATCAATCCATTCAGCTCATTCTTTGAGGAGCGAGACAGGCGTTCCAAAAGTTCCTCTGTCTCCAGTGCTCCAGGCAAAAGCCAAAGAGACTCTCTCATTATTCTCCATCAAGAGCCTGATACCATCAGCTTCCATGAGGCAAACAAAAGTGTAACCCACACAGATGCTGTAGAGCAGCTCAAGCAACTCCAGATTGGAGATCCAGATCGTGTGAGCAGCCCTACCTTGCCTGATGATGACCCCATGATGCCATATGATCTGGATGCAGCCTTATTTAACTTGGCACCAGCTCAGCCAAAGGATGGATGGCCAATGATGCTCAGGATCCCAGAGAAGAAGAATATTATGTCATCCAGGCACTGGGGACCAATATACGTGAAGCTGACTGACAGTGGATGTATACAGCTTTTTTATGAGAAAGGACTGGAGAAGCCTTTCCGCGAATTCAAACTTGAAATCAATCATGAGATTTCAGAGCGCAAACTCCAGAACTATGATGAGAATGGAAGGATACACAGTGTGCGGTTGGACCGCACAACCTACAAGGAGAAAAAGAAGTATCAGCCTAAGCCAGCCATTGCTCACACAGCAGAGAGAGAGCAAATTATCAAGCTTGGGACTACAGATTATGAAGACTTCCTTAGCTTCATCAGTGCTGTGCAAGACACACTGATGAACTTGCCAGCCTCATCAACAGATCTGAGCACGGTGGGACTAAACTATCAAGAAGAAGAAATCACAGTTGATGTCAGGGATGAGTTTCATGGTATCTTGGCCAAAGGAGACAGTGTGATTCTCCAGCACAGTGTACTGACCCATATCTATGTTCTCAGCTTCCTTTCTGGCCTGGCAGAATGCAGACTGGGCCTTAACGATATCCTGATCAAAGGGAATGAAATAGTTGCAAGGCAGGATATTATGCCCACTACTACCACTAAGTGGATTAAATTATACAGCTGTCGGTTCCATTCATGCGTGGATGAGGATATGTTTAATAACTCCCGTATTATCCTGTTCAACCCCTTGGATGCCTGCCGGTTTGAACTGATGCGATTCAGAACTGTCTTTGCTGAGAAAACTTTGCCTTTTACTCTGAGGACAGCTGCCAGCATCAATGGTGCTGAGGTGGAGGTGCAGAGCTGGCTGATGATGTCCACTGGGTTCTCTTCCAACCGTGACCCTTTAACTCAGGTCCCCTGTGAAAATGTGATGATCCGCTACCCAGTGCCAAACGAGTGGGTGAAGAACTTCCGCAGGGAGAGCGTCCTGGGGGAGAAATCTTTGAAAGCCAAGGTGAACAAGGGGGCCACTTTTGGATCAACCAGTCTGTCTGGTTCTGAGCCAGTAATGAGAGTAACTTTGGGAACTGCCAAATATGAGCATGCCTTTAATTCCATCGTATGGAGGATAAACCGACTGCCTGACAAAAACTCAGGTGAGTGGTGCATACAGTCTCTGCAGGAGTAAACTAAAAGGAGTTATGTATTTTGGAAGATAGGGAATACTGTGTTTACGTGGTGAGGGATAAATCATCCTCTGTAGTATACCATAGGACATCAGTTAGTTGCATGAAGCGTTTCGCTGACCCTTCATTGCAGTAGTTTTACATATCCTACAAACATTGCTGATGATAAAAACAGGTTTAGGTTTTCCTGGTGCAAAAATATGCCTTCTGTCTCTGTTTTTATGAGTACATTATGGGACTTAGGCATCAAACGTCTCCGTGTGCTCGGCACTGTTACCGGACGCAGGGCTTTTTCAGGTAACTTGCAAAGGCAAGATACTATGGTACGGGGCTCAATGACAGGACCAGATAAATTGCTGTAGATACAGCATATGTGATTTCTTTTCCATGTATTGCCAAGCATACTGGGCTAGTGCTATATATTTCAACGTGTATACCACAACTAAGGCCTACAAAGTGTCTGGAACGGGGATTGTAAAAGGTCAGAAGACATTGTGCAACCATTAAAAACAAAAAATTTCCAAACACCAGTTTGTGGCTATGTTTCTGTAATCACTGTGGACAGGTAAATACAGCTTAAACCTGAAGAAAGAATACCAACATAAAACCCACAAGTCTTTGTATTTCTAATAACATGATCATAATTAAACATTCAAATAATATGAGCAAGCTGCTGTTCCCTTTGGCTGTCGCTGCCAGTGATTCCACTTCCTGCCTTTCATCCGTGGTGTGCAATAAAGCTAGACAACTTGGGTGTATTTTTACTCACAGTGAATTCTACTTCTTGATTTCTCTGTTCTAGACTAGCTTTTTACAAATGAAATGCACTTTTTAATATTAATGCTGTAGTAATGCACCTGGGTGACTGGGTGGGTTTCTGTATTTGGTGTTCCCTGAAAGTTCAATGTTGTACCAGATTTGGCACTTTCTAAGGACATATGTTTTCCCTGAGTTTGAGCTATAGTGTCAGCAAAACAGTGATCCAAGTCTTCTAATCTTTTGGATCACAATTCAGCCCAAGGACGCCAGCTTACACCATGGTTTACAAATTTGGAGGGATATCACTGGCAAAAGTGAAGACTCTGTGTTTTCTGTAGTGCGGGGCGTAAGAAGAGGGAGCTTGGGAATGCGAGAGAACTATCATAATGAAAAATTAACCTCAGGCTGTTTATGAGCAATAACGTGCTTGTGAGGAAAATCTCGCTATGCCATCTGCATGCGCTCTGGGAAAGAGACGCTGTGAAATCGGGCCTTCTGTGGCATCTTCTCTCCAAAGATCTCGCATACCGTATAGACATTACAGCTGGGGAAACGAAAGCCCCCAGACTTTAACACAATCACAGAACATGCCAGTAGCAAAGCGGGAGAAGAGGCAGAACTCCTGGCTCAGCTGCCTCCTGCGAGGTGATGCTCCCTTACCCATCGCAGCTTTGAGGGAGATGTTGATCTATGTCTCCCGTTTCCTTGATCTCGTCTCTCCCAGCGTGAGGCTTTATTATACATACCCTGTGTCAGGAGGAAATGCATCACAGACTTGGCACTGCTGTTGGAGCGCAGCCACAGAGCATCTGTCCATCAGTGTCACCATGCAGAACGCAGGGCAGATAGTATTTGTTTACATCCTGAGAGGAGGAGAGTGTCCTCACCCCTCTGGTCAGGGCAGATGTAATTTCAGGGAAAGGAAGGGCCTTGCAAGCACTGTCTTGGCCAGGACACATGAGGTATGTGAGAGAGAGGGAATCCCAAAGTGATGACAGGGCAGGCCAAGTGTAGTTTAAATCTGACCTTGCCTCTCAAGGACTATTTACATTTCTTGACAGTACTTGTCCCATGGTTTTCCTTACTCAAAGTATATGGCAAACAAAGAGGGATATAAAAGGTACTCAAAAGCATTGATTTCCCACTCCTTAGATTTGCCTGATGGACCACGTACACTTCTGACCACGTGATACTGGTGTGCGTAGGTCTCCTCCCAACCTTGTGCATACTTGGTTGTATGTAGCCCTACCCACGAGTCACATAATAACTCACCTCCACCTATTTGCAGAAGTCCCTACAAATGATGCATTAAGTACAAAAATACTCCCCTGACTCCCACTTCATGCTCTCTTCCTGTGGCACCTGCAACTCACCTCAGACAGCGCTTTGGGTCCTCTGTAAACGTCTCATCTGCTAATGAACTGTTCTGGTGCCTTAGGACTCCAGAGCAGGAGAGAGGTGGTGGCATCACACTGCAGCTGGTGAGAAATACCACAGGTAGCCACAGTCTCCAGCTCCACCCTGACTCCGGAGGCCACACAACTTGTCCACACGTCCCGGGGCGTATGCATTGCATGACTTCCTCCAGCACACATGCCTATCTGCCAGCCCCATGTGCCTATCAAAGAAGTACATACGTAGGCACAGACTTACTGTGGGACCCTTTGTTCATCCACGTTGTGTGCTCTGACACATGAGTCCCTTGCAAACACGATCCCAGGATCTCCAGAGCTCTCCAGCTAGCCACTTGGACCTCTTGTGCTTCACTCCATTCCCTGAACGCAGACTGGCGCGGGCTGCGTGTAGACGTGGGGCGTATGGCACCGTCAGCCCTGCCCCTGTGGTCTGTCCTGATGGGCAGGCAGCACAGCCCCACAGGGGAGGAGAGCCGGTCCCTCCCGAAGCTCACAGCTCGCTTTCAGGTTGTAGTATCCTAGCCCCCAAATTGTTAAGAATTACTTCAGCAGCTTCACTGTCTTACCTAAATGTTTTCTCTTTGTGCTTTCTGGTGGGATGGGGCCCTTTGCACTCTCGCTCTAGGAACTTGTTATCAGCACTGTCTGTATTATTTTGTAGCCAAAGCGTCTGCTTATGGCTGGACATTGAAAAGCATATGATAAATGAAGGACTGTGTGTACTCTGACTATGATTTGACCTAAGAACAAACTATGGACAGGATTCTACTGAGCACATTGCTGAAATCCTTTCCAAAATAGCTTGTTAAACTTTATTGCCCTTCTCATATTCACAATTAATATGATCAAAGCAGTTGATAAAGAAAGCCTATTTACAGGCTCTGCAGAGCTCCAGTTGCAGCTGGCTGCGCTCCACATGTTTGGGTTTTTTTAATCCACCGGCAGAGCATTAGGAAAACATCCACCCGGTCTTCGATCGTGGGAAAACTCTCTTCCAACAAAGCAGGGATGTAGCCTCTATGCAGAGCCTTGGATCTGGATATTTGAACTTTGGTCTGGTTTGGCTGTGGATCCCAGGCATGCTGCCTGGTATACATTCTGAAATAAATTACATCCTTTAATCCAAACATGTTGGGACATCAGAGTCGTTTGGAACAGATTCCCTCCAATCATATTCACCCATGCATATATATGAATTATATTATCAGATCCTTGATTGTCAGAATGAAATGTTAGTAGCTCAGGGAAGCAAGACGTGCAAAACAAAAGCAGTGTGTTGATTTCCTCCTGATTTTACTAAAAAGCGTACCTGTCCGTTAGAGAAAGAGCCCTGAATGAGCCTGTTGAACAAACAGAAAAAGTCTACAGAAGTTGTGCCTTGTGTGCCTCACACTTGGGACACTGATGGACTCTGGTGTGCTCAGTGTTTTTGCTATAGCTTCGGTGGAGGACTTGCTTTCTTAATCAGTTTATCTGGTTGCCTACCATGATGAGCTGGTTTAAATTAGTAACTTCCGTGGTCTTTTTAGTGTTGTGCATGGTCTTTTCTATTAGTGGGTACTCTGACTACAAGAAATTAAATTTTTGAAAAATAGCTTTGTTAATTGCATTGCAGTAATTTTTTTTTTTTTGCCTTTTTTCCCTTTATTTCCCCCCCCTCCTCTTTTTTTTTTGAGCCTGTGAATATCCACCAACATTCAGGTGTGTTAGAAGAGTGGTTGCTGGTTCCATGTGTCCAGTTGAAATTATGAAGAGTTTAAAAGCTCAGATCTCCAAAGCAGCAGTCACACAGTGTGCTCAAGCCCACTTAAACACTTCCCAGTTACCTTCACATGCGTCCATCCCAAAAGCAACTGAGCACATACCAGCCCAGGAGTGCGGTGGCGCAAGCTGCACGTTCTGTAGCTGTGGGGCACAGAGCCGCCTCTCCTGGGCTGCTGTGGGCCTCCGCTGCAAGCCAGGCAGTCTGAAGGAGGGAGCGACCCACGGCAAACCAGAGGAGAGGAAAAGCCTAGCAAAGCAGATGAGCAGGAAGGATTACAATGAGGAGTCCGCTGAGACTGGTACAGGGTGAGGAGAGAGATAGGAACGGATGGAGAGCCCGAGACTGGGAGCTGGTTGCCAGTACTGAGTGCTGAACACAGAATTTTTGAGCCAGGAATGACTCATTTTTAGGCATCTTCGTAAGGCAGTGCCAGAGAGCAGTGATTGCCAGGTATGTGCAGCGGCACCCAAGTGTCCCATGGCAGAGGCTGAAGTGCACTGCCACCACAGGTGTGCCCACCATAGCCGAGCTCATGAACTGGGCAGAAGCAAAAGCCCTGCAGTGCTGGAGGGCACAGTGTTCTCCATGAGAGCACACGAGGCTGCTGCTAGCCCATGGTGGGTGGGATCATCTTGAAGGTCTGCTGTGCACCACTGCTTTTTATCCAGAAAAAGAGTGCTCCAGGTATGAAAAGCTGGGAGGTGCTGTCAGAGATCCCATCTCACTTTAGAGCCAGGGCAACTGTGCTTGGGATAATTAACCCTGATGAAAAGCAAGTGATGTATTTTAATGCTTGCAGAACTCGAGTTTTTATATCTGCTTGATACTGCACCCGCTTATTCATAACTTGGCTCCCACGGGGGTGCTGCATGTCTCTGGTCTCTGGTGAACTGCACAGCCTCTCGTTGGATTTGCTGCACAGACATAAGTTTATAAACCTTCCAGTTGTGAGGAACTGGCTAGACTGTTTGGAACTATGAGGCTGGCTGTAGATGTAATTTTTACCCAGACTTACACCGTGTTGAAATTTTTTTCCAACTCTGTTTCAGAGGTTAAGTGGGATGTTGCAATGCCTGAGCCCTCTAAAGACTGCTCAATTCCATTCTGTTGGGACAAGTAATATCTCAAAATCACACGTGTTGCTTTTCAAGCTTCAGCTCGACAAGGCTGACTTTTGGGCTAAGCTTTAGATGAGGAGCTGTCTTCCTTTTCAAGTCTTGCAAGTCCTTCACAGGTGGTGTCTTCCTCCTCTTCCCAAGGGGAGCTTCTGGGATTTCCCCACCCAGTTCTTTTTACTCTGCCTGCCTTCCTCCCTTTTCTCTGTCCTGTACACCTTGCTGAGCTGTATGGAGAAGAACTTTCCCAATGAACAAGTAGTCAGAATTCCTAAAGCCTGTAACAGTGGATTCCGTTCATTTATTTACACATTATTTTCATTTACACATATTTAGATAGTAGGATCCCATCAATCAGAAAGCCCAAGGTGGCTTGGAAGGCTCTCATCCTCATTTTGCAGACAGAGAAACTGAGGCGCAGACCTTAAATGACTTGCTCAAGAGCTTAGGGGGTTGGCAGCAGTCAGAAATAAAACCAACCTAGCCTGACCTGCAGTCCCTGCTTTAGTTTTTAAACATCACTGCTGTCCAGCAAAACAAATGGGAAAAAAATAATGACAAAAGTTACCATTTACAGATGACAGAGCTGAACGTGATTACTTCCTCACCTTGCTATAGTTAATGACTAGCCACCTTGTCGTGGGTTAGAGTAAGGAATAAACAGTTATTGCCAAGCTGTGCACAAATTTGCTTTTTGAAACCAGAATAATTATTTAAATTTACCCAGTATATTTCTTTTGCTAAAAATGAGGATAACAAGTTCAAATAAATGTGAAATATCTGCCAAATCCCACTTTACTTACTATCAATACATGACATTTCAGAAGGATGTGCCACAATGTACTTCGCATGTTACATACACTGGGGCAATCAGAAGAGGGGAAATACCTTTATCCTTTGATGCTTGATTTACATCTTGTATTTTCACCCACTAAAAGCAAACTAGAGTGATCATCAGGCTTTTTTGCAGTTCATTTTGTCTAATTCCTCTGGAAAGTCCAACATTATTGAAGCAGGTAAGATACTTGCTGCAAAGTAGTTCACCTAGGCCAGTTCTGGGTTTCTTGAAGTTTTGTGATGTTGCTTCCTACTAGACGTTGTCTTTTTTGATCCATCCAGCACAACTTTCATGTCTGTTTGCTCTTTTTTTCCAGCTTCTGGCCATCCTCACTGCTTCTTCTGTCACCTAGAGCTTGGCTCTGACCGGGAAGTGCCTTCCACTTTTGTCCGCTACGTAGATGTGGAATTTGACATGCCCACCACTTCTGCGTCCAAAGCCACTGTTCGGTCCATCTCTGTTGAGGACAAGACTGATGTGAGGAAGTGGGTCAACTATTCAGCACACTACAGTTACAAGGTAAAACTGAGCATGTGGCAATCACCGTGGTTACTTTGCATACTACATTGTCTTGAAAAGTGTGGGCAGACAAATAAAATACCACGGGCAGATGAGGTGGGAATTTGGCACATGCCAGGCTCTGTGCAGTAGCTACCCATGTGCAGCCTATTGATTCATGGCAAACAAGCAGTGGATTATCCCTCAACAAAGATGGAATAAACTTGCTTGCATTTGCAAACCAGTGTCCTGGTTTGAGGTAAAACAGAACCGATTTTCTTTTCAGTAATTTTACTTTTCAGTTAAGCCTCTTCTAACTAACTGCACTCTCTGAAACTAATGGCGTATTCTTCAGACAGCGTCTGCTTCCAGAGTGATAAAGCCTGATGTTTGTAGTTGATGCCAAGGAATGGGATGCAGAGAGGCTCTTACTTACTGCTATAACACCCAAGGGCAGCCAACTTTGTTATTTGCCCCGTTGGAGGGTTGGAAGCAGAAAAGCGTAGAGGAGTCACACCTGCGGGGAGGAGCGGACAGGACAGGTGACCCAAAACTGACCAACAGGGTATTCCATCCCATTGGCCTCATGCTCAGTATAAAAGCTGAGGGATCAAAGGGTCAGTGCTCTTTCTTCAATGGCCAGCATCCAAGGAGGACTCTGTCTGTTCGTCTGCCTTTGATCCCAATCCCTGCATTCCCATCCATCACTGAGTCCAGTCTGGGACTTCCCCAGTGTCTGTTGGCGACGTGATCATCATCCTGGGATTTCCCTACTTGTTTTGTCTTTATTGTATATATTTCATTATTTTATTTATATATATATATTATTATTATATTCTCTTTTTGTTATTAATATTTCATTAAAGTAGTTTTAGTTTTCTTTTCAACATGTAAGTCTCTCCCTTATTTTCTCTCCCTTCTCTTCTGGGAAGGGAGAGAGAGAGGTAAAGAGAGCCTCTGTCGTTCGTTTAGTGGCCAGCCCAGCCCAAACCACAACAAAGAACATACACACACACGCAGCCAGCTACTGGGGATTAGCTGATATGGTAAGAGTGTGAACAGGGAGTTTTGCCGCTCTTCATAGCAGCTACAGTGGGAGTGCTACAGTGGGAGTGCTTCAGCAGACAAAAGGATCACACTATTTCTGTGCTTAAATATTTCTTCTGCCTGCCTGCCCTAAGGAGAGGAGCAGATGGGAAAATGCAGTATGTATATACCTGCCAAGAATCCCAGTGTGCCAAAATTTGCATGTTAGCTGATCACTCAGTAGAGAAATTGGCATCCTACCTGCCTTCTTCAAGAGCAGTGATGAGAGATACTGAAAAGATTCCCATGGCAAATATTTTTAATGGTAATTGTAATTACATTTTTAGTAGTCTCTTAAATTCCCTGGAGATGGTATTTGATCTTCCTAAGTGTCTCTTTTAAGAATTAAACACTGGATTATCCCTGAGTTTTCGGAGGTGTTGAAATTTAGAACGCAAATGTAGATGTGCATTTTGTAAATTAATTAGAGTTTAAAATTGAGGCTGGACATCTGTTGTCATTTAGGAAGCCACCTATCCTCTGCAGATTTGGTTCTGGGTTTGGATTCAGAGTACAGCTGGGGATGGTAATGAATATAAAATCATGTCAGACCAGTTCTCTGCATGACATTATCTCTTCTGGAAATGACGTCTTGACACTGTTGAATCATAAAACTGTTTGGATTAGACTGAAAACACTTACAGTAAATCAAATCCAGCTTTCCCTCCTCAGTCTATTTCTCTTCACAACCCTCTCAGTTTACCAAGATTTTCTGCACCTGAGCAGGACACGAATCACTACTAAGGAAGATTTTTTAATCTTTTTTTCCTTTCTCATTACAAATGTTCTCCCTTTTTTCCTCTACCAGGTCGAAATAGAGCAGAAAAAAAGCTTGAATGAGGATCTGAAGGGAGAAGATACTGCAAATGTCAATGAATGTGCTACACAGTGAAGGAAGATCAGTCTGCAGGTCTCAAGAGGGTGGTCAAATTAACGACCTGAAGAAAGGACTTGCAGGGTTTTGGTATTTTTCTTTAAGAAGTATGGAGTAGTACTTTTAAAATAATGCTCTGAAGAGTATTATTTTTCCTTGTAATGATCCATACTTTGAGAAGAAGCTTGCCAGGGGTTTGTTTGGAGCGGACCCATGGGCTTTTTCTGGAATGATTTAAGTACAACTAGTGTAGACAGAATGACTCGTATTACAGTCAAGCCTGCCTTTTCTGCCTCTTCACTGTCTAGGTTCTGCACTGAAGTATGGTCTGGCCACCATCACAGCCAAACCAGAAAGCAGCCTTTATCTCACAATCTTGCCCTCCTACATTAAGCATTTTTTTTGTATCCCTGTTGGTTTGGTCATTGGCAGATTCGCTTCCTTCTGAACTGCCAAATAAAACTTGGGGAGCATCAAGTGAAAAATGATACAAAATCTCATTTCTGAAGTCGTCAACAGAGTGAAAACCCTGAGCATCATTCTGGAGAATCAACAAACTCCGCATCTTAAACATACTAAATGGGCAAGGAGATGAACTGCAGACAGGACAGCTAATTGTGTAGCTGTTCTTCTGTTCACCCTTTCCTGTCTCATCCTCCGAACGACAACATGTCATTGTGCACATTTTCACGGGGTCTGCACAAGTTACAAGAAAGCCTCTGCAGTTTCTTAAAAATTTTGTTAGTTTGGGCTGTTCTATTATCTTGACTGAACATGGTTCTAGCTGCTAGTAACAGGGAACGTGTGTTATAATAGAGGTGATACAGGAGGGACTTTGCTAAGATTAGATCATTCCTGCCTAGAAAGGTATTTAAGGGAAAAACACTGGGGTTTGGGTGGTTTGGGTTTTTTTTAATGTTTTCTTGGATGGGTAGGGTGGATGGTTATTGAAAATGTCAGAATACGATTACTTTAACAGACGATGTTGTTTGCCTTCCTGAAACTCCTTGGAAGTCTGTCCTTGCTTGCAGTGCAATATTACTTTCATGTTCTATCTTGAACCTACAATATAAGTAACTTGTATCTTCATAAAACCCCCACTAACTGGGACCCAAAATCTTTTTTCAAAAATTAAAAACAAGCTTCCATCATGGAGATTTTTTGACCTCCATTTAGCTGAAAGTAACAGCAAGTCTTAAACCTTATTTCTAAATAAAAATGCAGAAGGCAAAAATCACTCCTTCATGTATATTTTAAGTTAAAACAGTGTTCAAAATACATTTTTTGTAGTTGTTTCCATGGCTTGCGTAATATTGTGTCTCAAGGTAATTTTAAATGTAAGAAAAGTAATTTATTAAATCATTTATCTTTTGAAAGGTTACTGCTGACTTTAAAATCACACATTTGGAAAGCCTTGGCAATGTAAATTAAAATCATAATGAATTAAAATGAAAGGTTTTTTATAAATTTATAAATGTATTTTATTTTACATTTCATATAACAGAAAATTACTACTTTCACTGTGGCTCCCATAAAAATCACTACAATGTTAAGTTCCCAAATAAAACATGAGACTAATTATAGTGGTAGAATTAAAAAAAAATTATAGGAACTTGTAAATGCCTTTTTATATGCGCCTAAATTCCAGGCCTTGATCAACCTAGCGATTTATATTTACACAAGTACACCACTGTAAATATGTAAAGTCTCAGTCCTTCTAGGGCTTCTTAATAAGCATGTAATGTTCTGTTGCAGGTAGTCCTACTGAGCACTCCTGGCTTGGAGCGCACCAGTTAGTACTAAGCATTTGCAACATCTCTCTGTACGTGGAGAAATGCTACTAACTTTTACAAAGCATTCTGAGATCAGTGGATTAAAATTACTGATCAAGTGCAAAGAATCATTATTTATTAAGTGATAGCTTTTGTAGGTTGTGATGAGTTGCACGGCAAGTCCTCCCTATGAAATTCACTCTTCTTTTCAAAAGCATTCAAAGAACTTCTGGGCATTTTCCCTGTTTTTCACTGCAGCTCCTAGAACACAGTTTCTGAAAAGGACCAGCAAGAAATCCAACAAAGCCAAGCTGAAGGAGTGCTGAGATGTTGCTGAGGAAGTGTGAGAGTGTTTTGTGAAAGAAACAGTCGGGACATTCTCTACTCTGATCTGCAGGCTCGGTGTCTGAATTTTTGCCTATTGCTCCCCAGCCCTTGAAAACACAAATAAGTAATAGCAAGTAAGCAAAATTATGTTGTACTCCTTAAAGAGGGGAGAAAATCACAGGCATATCATTTTCCATCTCTGTTGAATTCTTAAACTATTCAGTCTCTATCATACTCTGGCCACAGAATATTTCATACCCCAAAAATTGAAAGATACTGGAGGTTTCTGGATTTACTTAATTTCTCTACCTCGCCATCACTGATGCTTTTTTTTTATTCAGAGTTAATGAAAGAAAGAGTCTGGGCCTGACTCTGATCTCTCTTGTGTAGTTAGTTACACGACAGAAGTATTTCTTCCAATCCTCATGGAGTTATGCAGGCGAAACTGGAAAACTGTTCTGGTTTATAAAAAAGCTGTTTTAATCCATTCTGATCTCCAGAGAATATCTTTCTGATGTACTTGCCACTGAATTTTCAAGAGTTTAGAATTAATAACTTGGCCAGAGTTTCAAAAGATCTTATTTCTTATTGAAGCCCTGGAGTAAGTAGTTTGATTTTTCAAAAGAGCACTAAACCCTAAAATCTTTAGATAATCTAATGTTGATATCACCACTGAATTCTTTTTTTCAGTCCAGCACCATTACAAGCAGCGAGCATTTGAACACCAGGATCCTAAGTGCTCTTTTTGAGGCTTCCACTGTTCTTGTTTGATTAAACAGTGCCAGTTTTTCAGTGTTAGATACTGTCACTGTGTCAACTTTATGTACATGACCCATATACGCTTCATTCATAGGGGATCAGTAGTAATTTGGACAGACTGTTGACGGGGGTGAGGGGAAAAGAGCTGAGAGTTCTGTCAGTTTTAGAGTAGCAGAAACTATTTAGATACAAGCTATGCCTGTAGTGGGGATGATTTTTTTTTTTTATCTTGGGGAAAAAATCTCTTTGAATAGTTTCAGTTTAGTACTCGTTTTGAGAAAGATATGATCACAGTCTTTTGGTTTATTTGAAAGCTTTGTAGTACTCAAACACTCCGTGCAGGAAATGTGCCTTCAAGGTAAGCATACATTTACTCCCTAAAGCTATTCCCACTTTCAGCCTTCTTTCTATTTCTCATTATGGTTTTGTTTCATTTTTGTACTGTGGTAAGACTTGAGGTGTTACAGGGAATTTTGCCTAGAAAAATAAACAGTCTTTGATCACAAGGGGTAAAGATGAAAAACATCTCCGGGCAGCTGAGCTTATTCTAGTGAATGCCTCTTACATTTATTAACTACGGACACTCTGCTAGCAAAGGAAAATAGGCAAATACAGCTGAGAATTACTGTAACCAACTGATGTTATTTTTGTCCTTTACTTTATTTAGACTCAAATTTAGTCATCCTACAAAGGAGACAGATTTTAGGTTCTTCACTGTAGCAGTACCGTAAGAAACATTGCAGAAATAATTTACCTTTTCTGGTGGGTTGCTGGCTGACATATTTGCTTGACAGTACGTCCAAGACCTCTTGGTCTACCTGTCCACATGACTTAGTAGCTGCTAAATCTCCCTTTTGATCAGTCACCTCCCAGGATAGAGAGCAATTGCATGCAAAAGAGCACGAAAACACGAGGAAAAGGTATACAAAGTTCAGCCGGGAGGTACTTACTCTGTTGCTTGCATGAAATTCTCAGTAATTGCCTTGGCCCTTGGATGCACACAAACTAATCAAGCCCTTGATAGGTGTTATGGTTTGAGAAACCCACAACAATTTATTGTCGTTTAAACCTCAACAATTTATTGTCATTTAAACCACAACAATTTATTGTCATTTAGACAATTATTCTATCACCCGATGATCCCTCCCCCCCAGGAAGGAGACTCAGGAAGAAAACAAGGAAACCCAGGGGCTGAAATATAAACAGATTTAGTAGAATAAGACTAGATAATTAACAGTAATAACACTAAAGAACCAATAGAAAATGTACAAGGATTATACTCAGCCAATTCTATCAGCAGGAAGCTGTGCACTCCCAGCAGTGGACAGCAAATGTCGGACACTGCGAGTGCTATGGCTTCGGGAGAAAGGAAAGGGCTCGGGGGTCCGGCACTGGGGCAAGAAGCTCTCTTGATCTCTGCCATCAAGGGAGAGAATGCTTCGCAGCAGACTTTCTAATTTATATTGAATGTGGCGTTCATGGTGTGAAATAATCCTGTTGGCCAGCTTGGGTCAAGTGCCTGGGTCTCGCTCCTCATCCCTGCACCTGGTGAGTTCGAAAACACTGAGACCTTGAAACCCACACACCATAGCTGGCTATAAAGCAAATATTTTCACAAATTCAGACACTAGAGTCTTCTAAAAGTGCAGTTTTTCCAAGCGTTAGAAGAGAAATTAGTCCTGTGTTGCTCAAACCAGGACAATAGGTCACCTCTGTTCCAGAGGGTGAAAAATTCCATTCAGTGACTCTTAGCAGCTCATGTTTATAGCTGTATTCATCTCCAGAACTGGTCAGTGCAAGAATCTGCAGCACACAGAGATCACGTATGGATGAAGTACTTAACCCTCTTCTGCCATGAAAGTTAAATCTACATCATGTGCTAACAGGCACAGCTGTTCCCTAGCCTACCTGTTTTGTTCAGCCACCCGCACATCCATCCATCCTCCCATCCGTCCTACCCTCCATCCCTCTTCTCTCCTATACTTTCATTCTTTGCACTATTGACATTGTTTGAGTTGATGATTATTTTGTAACATTGCTACCTTTTTGTTTTGTAAAATAAGAAAGTCTATACACTGGCTAACTTTGTAGAAGTGGTTTATTTTTTTTCTTTTTATTTTATCAGTTGGAATGGGATGTCATGTTTTGTTTGACCTATGGGAAAACTTAAATAAATGTTAAGATGAAACAGCATATCCACATTTTCACTGTGAAATTGAAGTTTTATGTGCTGTATGTTCTGATAAGTCAGAAGTCTTTAATTCAAAAGAGGAAAAGGGAGTGTTTTGAATGGCATAAAAAAGGACATGAATTAGAAGTAATGGGACTATATACAGAAAAGAGATTATTTCATTTGATCATCCAGACCGAACGGTAGACTGCAAAGGAAATGGAGCAGGCCTAGAGCTGGAGCCACAGAACAGACATGTGGAGCAGCGCTGACATGATGTAGAAGAGACTCCAACATTTGAATGAAGCCTTCCTGAAACAAAGTAACTGAGAATTGAAGCTTCTGCTCAGTGGCTATCTTCTGTTCTCTGACCGCTAAAGCCGGGAGTACATGCAAGGGCAGTGTCTTCCTGTAATCAGAACATCTGTTTGCAAAGGAAATGTAAAGATAAGGTCTAAGGTATTTACAGAGTCCTCTGCTATGATTCTCTGTGTTCTTTCAAACTTGAGTAAGCCATGTATCATTTCATACATCTTTCCACTTCTCTCACAGTCACTGAGACCAGTTGCAGTCTGCTGTTTTTCTCAAAAGCACTCCCTGGATCAGACTGAAGAGCTGGGCAGTCCCATTGACCAAAGAAAATCAGATACCCATCATAAGGGCTGCTCAGGTTATTGCTCTGAGCCCAGCACGTTCTCCGTAGTATGCCTCAGTACAGCTGACAGTAAGTCAATTATTTTACAGTATAAGAAAATGGAGGCACACAGGGAACGATGCCTCACATTGATTATTCAAGAGTATATCAGGTCAGCCAGAAGAAAGAAGGAAAGTTAAATAGAAAGATTCAGAGGCTGTTAGTAATAGCAGTTTATTTACTGCAATTCGGATATGCAGTGACATTTGGAAATTATACTATCAAATTGGGAGGGTAGGATTATATTAACCATGATAGCTTGATAATATGCAAAATGGTTTTAAAAAGAGAGAGTTACAGAAAAAGCTGAAAGTTTGAAACCAGGGAGCTCACAGTTCCTTGGCAATAGGGCAGTCCTTTGAGACAAGCCAAAACACCCTACAAGAGATGGAGAAGTTAAGACCCAGTGCAAAGGGTACCCAAACAAAAGACATCACTAGAGAAGGAGAGCCCAACTCCAAGAGAAAAAACAAAGAAATTTGTCAGGGCTCTTAGTTGCCACAATTGCGCTTACCATCTAATCCAGCCATGTTGTAAATTTGTAAATGGGAAAACCTCCTGTAGGTCAGGTGAGGTAAAGCAAAAGATGGAGAAGCAGCTCGTTGTTTCAGATTAGGTGCAGGTCTGTGTCACAGCAGATGTGTCTGAAACATGAAGCACACCATGCCCAGAAAAACACTCCTGTCCTTTTGGTCACAGTATTAGAAGCCTAACAGCAACTGCCATATATAAAAAAAGTAGTTGGAATAGTGTTTTAAACAGCAGCTATGAAAGGTGTCTTTCTCAACCCTGAATAACGGGACCACAACGCCTGATGGAGAGGGGTGACTACACCACTGCCTGCAGCCGCACTGGGGTGCCACAACATGTGGCAGACACGTGCTGGGGTTCAGGGGATGTGGGCAGACTGGTCCTTCCCTGGTCAGGGACCTTCTGCAGTCTCCCAGTTGCTACTGTCCCGGGGGCTGTAGATAAACTGGGAGCAATCAGCTTGGCCTAAAAAGTTTCTGAAGAGATAGGAGGAATACAGAGTGAAATACAGGAGGAATACAGCTGAAAGTAATTTCCTAAGGTAAGAGCCTCTTTTGTAAAGGTTTCCCTGACACAGAACAGAAAAGGAGAGCTCAACTCCTCTGTGTGGACACAAAGAAATTTGTCAGGGCATGGTCAGTTCAGCAATTGTACTGATAAAGAGAGTACTCAGATGAAAAAGGAATGAAATGGGAAAACCTCATGTCAGCGCACAGATGCAGGCAGAACTGCAGCAGAGTACTGGCTTCTGGCCAAGAGAAACAAAAACAACATTGCAGACAGTTTTCAACTAAGAGATGAACAGACCTCAATCACTATAGCATCCTCCATCCCCACCTCCCTTTGATCAAAATCTTGTCTAAACTGCACTGCATCAGTCAGCAGGCTTTTTTTTTTTTTTTTCCTTCCCCAAGCTGTTATAGGTACCCTTTTCCCAGGAGGAAGAAATGTCCCTGGCAGTCAGGAAGTGACAGTTGGTGCAAGAGCAACAACCAGCGGAGTATGGGTAGCAAAATAGGATATGCTGAAGTTATAATCTCAACAGAGAAAAATGTGTGCTAAAACCTCATGAAGTCCCATGACAAGTCAGGAACTATGCAAAAAACGTGGCTTGGGGAATCCCAATCTACAAACACTGACCCTGGGAACAAAGGAAAAAAATTAGTAAAAAATTTAGAATAATATTATGTGAACAAATAGAATTGGATTTGGAACTGAACCACATTCTTAAAATCATCCCTCAAATTGTACAGGGCCAGAGGACCTAAAAGACACAGGGCGATGAAAGTGTGAGCTGACGGTGATGTTTCTGCATGGTAAGTTGTGGTTTGTGGTATGGGTCCTACCTAGAGAAGTGAACTGCAGAGTGGAAAGACAAGGCGTTTAGCTGTGTGTTCACGTTCCCCAGGTTCGCCAGAGCTAAGGGACTGTTGCTCTCTAGTGGTCATTGGAAACTGCCAGGTTTTTGCCTGGACCACTGATCCACTGCATCAGGCAGACTCAATGAAACACAAGTCTACTGGTTTTCAGGTCTGTGAACCCCATACAGAATTTGGCCTGTTGCTGACATACTGAAAACCAGTTGGATCTCAAAACTGGGCGCAAGAGTTGACTACCTCAATTGATTCCACATTCAGCTGAGAAAAGGCCAACAGACAAGTTACTTTTTCAGTGGTATTGACTGCTTTTTCCACCCAAGTAGTCCTTATCTGTCTGCACAGAATCAGTTTACATTTACGGCCATAAATCACTTTTAATACCTCCAACAGAAATTGCTGTAAAAGGATAACTTTTAACTACTGTCTATTAAAAAAACAAAAGCATGCGTGTGTGTTGTATAGGCGTGCATAGGCCTATACAATTTTGCATTGTATGATGGAAAGAACAGTAGTTTGACCTTTTTATTTTCTGGCCACTCTTTCAAAAGCAGACACCCCCCACTGCCCCGAGGTACACCACTGGGGCTAAGTCCAAGGCTGGGCAGCCAAGCCCGCTACTCCCATCTGGTAAACCCCCACGCCTCATTCTGGAAGTACCAAAATTCCCAAGAGCTCTCATAAATTTGCACGAAAGGTCTCTACACACCTACTGCTCCTGTGCGTGCCTCAAACTACCGCAGTCCTAGATGGTTATATAGCCAAGTCCAGCTTGGGTTTTCAAGCCAAGCATTCTACCTTCCCTCTCTCGAGGATTCTAACCTGCTGCCAGGCTTAGAATGATCATTGTGTGCTAGGAACCTGCTCACTGGCCAGGGCACTGCACTGCAGGTAAGCGAACGGGGTTTGGCTTCCTTACACCTCCTTGTTTGAGGCTACCTAGAGGGCCAGGACAGAGGCAGAGAGAGTTCAAGACTGAAAAGAGGGACTGAAGACTTTGAGGGTTTAGAGTACTGACCAGGTTTGTCAATCCTTGACTGCAGTTTCTGAAATGATGTTGAGTAAATCATGGAGACAGTCCTTGCAGCAGGAACTGGACACCAGACCTGCCCTCTCCCTCCAGGCAAATGTCTTTCTCTGCTGAGCTCGCTGTACCTAGGTGGCCTGCTGCCCGGTGAAAGGACTTCACAGGACAAGTAACAGCACCATTTGAGTATATTGCCTTACCTGTTTGCTGAGGTGCTATGGAAATAGAAGTGTTTAAATACATCCTTGTGCTGTAGTGTCTAAGAAGTAATTTGTTATAAAAAGTCCCCTTCCTGAAACAAAATGATCCTTCTGTATTAGAGCCTGGCAAGAATACAACTATATGCCTTTGAAATAAATCCCTTACAGCATGGGGACAGTTTTCCTTCAGAGCACCCACAGAAAGCACACGAAAATAATTTTCAATCTGTCCTGAAGTAATTTCTTATCTAATTTTTAGGTTTAAGAAAAAGATGTACTAGTTACTAATTTTCAGCTCCCGTTAATCATTTAACATTTACTATGCATTATGAACCTGCTTTTATAGAAGTAACAGCCGACAGTCATTGCTCTCAATGAGAGTGCTACTGGACAACTTTAGCACAAAGTGGGAAATTTTGAAAACATATTTCCCTGATTTATTATGTTTTCTGCTGGGGTTACTATACAGGCATAGGAGTTCTGCCTCCCTCTTGTGGCTGCATCTTTTACTTTCGACTTGGAAAAGAAACACACACAGTGCAGCCACAACCGGAGTTCATGACAGTTACCTTCCCATTACAAGCCTCCTCCTCAAGTTTGCTAGAAAAGCCCCATTATATTGGGAATCTCCCATACTAAAATTTTCTACTTAAGGGAGAGATTCTTTTTCACTTTTGTGTGGGAACAACTGAACGTGTTTGATAAAATAAGTGGTAATTCATGCTGGTTACATTTTGTAATTGACTCTGAAATTTCAGATTCAAGTCAGCCAAATGTTTGAGCTCCACCTAGGAGTTCTTAAGGTATATTTCAGGTGATGCGATATTTTCAAGTAGTGCAAAAACTCATGGCCTATACATTTCAGGATATCACTTTGTCCTTTCCTGTCACCTTCCATTTAAATATCACATAGTCCTTTTCAAACATTCAGAAATTAAGCTATCTGAAGAGTTAACTGAAATAAAAGACTGCACGTCTCAGACGATAAGAAAGCTAAGATAGCCTTAAGTCGCTGCCTTGGAATGACAGAGCCCCAGCTGAATGCAGATCTAATGTCCCTCCATTGCTTCCCTAACCCAGAAGAACATCTCCTTCCAAGGTCCTTAGAACTTACAGCATTTGTAGCATAGTTTACCTTGAGTGTCTCTGCTCTGTGCCCTTGTATTCTTCATTCCTTAGCAATATCAATATAGCATATTGCCTGCCACAACATTCAGGAAGACTTGTGAATTGTGTCTTGAAAGCCATAGCTGAAAACTGGGCAGGAGGGACCTGGACATTTGTAGCAGAGGTCTACAGTAATGGAAAGAGAGTAAACTGCACAGCTTAAACACTACTGCTGGTCTTCTTGCTTTGTTAGGTCTAAAAGAAAGTGACTCCGTAGTTCTGCACCCCTGTTACTTGGTCGCATTCTCCAGCTTCATCTCCAATTTCAGCTGGCTTTGGCAGCTGGGCAAGGGACTTGCTTTGACCACTCATACGTTTATGTAACTGTCCGGGTGATGTGGATAGAGATATCATCACTTTGGCTTTGAAGATACTCCCATCTGCTTCACGGTAGATGATACCCATCAGCACCTCCTTGGCAGCTGGCCAGTGAAAACACTCACGGGAGCTGAGCCCAGCCCTGTACAGGCTCTGCCAGGGGCTGGCTGCAGCAACAGCTAGAACTTCTTGGGAAAAATCACCCCTGGTGCCTACAGAACACATCCAATAAAGGCAGCGTTGGGCCCTTGCCCTATAACCGCTAATACTGCACCTGCATCTGGCCAGATGGGTCAGAGAATAGATCAGTCCTTCCAGCACAAATGCGGCTGTCTGAAAACTCTATAAACTGGAAGTGCTGTTTTCTGCTCATCACGTGCTCTGCCCATACCATAAAACAGAGTGCAAGCAAAACTGCAGGTATAGCGGGTGCGATGGGATGCCTCACGAGAAATGTTTTCTTTCAACACAGACACAGACGTGCTGACTACTAATCTGCCTAGAGTCAGTCTGTGGGAGAAATGACATGGCTGATGACAGTAGGTCATATTGCAAATCTAAGAAGATTTGTAGTGGAAGATGATGCTTAAGATGGAAAAACAATCTTTCATCCAAAGCAGCAAGGCAGGGAGTAGGAACAAGCAACTGAGGGAAAAATCTGAGCTCCCATCTTAGAGATGGGAGCTTAGAGCGCAGCTTCACATTTTTTCACCTGTTTGCAGCTGTCAAAATCTTGGTATGCCCAAGACTCCCAGGTTACACATCATTCAGCACGAAGGCTCAAGTGAAGAGGAGCTCTGGAAATGGGTCACAGGTTAGAAATGGCAATAAATGCCTAGGGTCCTATAGCTCCATTACAGGATGAGCTGGGCTGGCTTATTCCTGCTGTTTTCCTTTCTCTCAAAGCCGATTGCCCAGCAGTCCTCACACTAGCACAGCTTTGCCCGTTAGGTAATTAGCCTCAGCATGGGAACTGCACATTAACTGCTCATAAGCCATAGGCGGGCCACAACTGAGTTCATGTTCACAGTTCCTCGGTGGGAAGGCTGAACACAGCCAAAACTGAACTGGAGTTGTTTCCTGCAAATTCCACCCAGTCCTGTGAAAAACAACCCTAGGAGTCATCTAGGAGGAAAAAAACAAAACAAAACAAAACAAAAGCAAAGATTTGTCTTGTCTATCTGATGCCTCTCATGCTGGGTCCCAGAGGGGACATACGATCACCTCTGAATAGGCTGTAAATTACAGGGCACACCCATGGTTTTTTCCATAAAAGCTGTAGCCTCTTTGCCTTAAAGCAGCTCTACGCGATCCTCAGCAACTCAGAAGCTTGCATGGTTTGCGAGGCCACTCGCTTGGAACAGACATACTAAGTGGGAGGCAGCGAGCAGCCAAAGTGGAGCAAACCTGCCTTGCACAAAAGCATTTTTAGTTTATGGACACACGAATGTGTGGCAGCAGGACAAACCGCTGAGTAAAATACACCACAGCACATCTCTGCTTGGCGGTGCCTGCCCGTGGGCAGCCTCCCACCCTGCCAGCGGTGCGAGGGAAGCCGAGGCTGCACAAACACACACGTGCGCTCCCAAAGGAATCACAGGGTCATCACGCACACAGACCAGCACCAGGCCATAGTTACATGCCGCATATTTGTATTCTGGCACACTCTAGGGTGATGACTTTATCCTAAGTCACCACGTGGAGCCTGAGGTATGGAAGGTTTGCAAAGCCACACTACAGATTGCTTTGTGCAAATTTTTCTCTATGAACATTTCACTCTCTGATGCCTGTATAAATCAGGAATAACTTTGTTGAAGTGAATTCCGTTTTGCTGTGGACTTCTGCACATCATAGCCACTGGCTGGATTATATGGTAGTAATTAGCAAAACCATTTATCAGCATGCTACCTACGTAAAGCTTTGCTTTAGATCAGTGATGTAGGACATTGTGTGTAGGGAGACTAATTGGTATTTTAAGTGCAGATTTTTTGTTATCTGACTTTTTTGTTGCTTGGCTTCATGGAGCAGAACCAGCAATATTTTGGCTGTTGTCAGAACCTCATCACAGTTGAGTAGCTGTGACTCATAACAGTCGCAGTCCGACTGATTAATGTTACTACTTAAAAAGCCCTTAAGCAAGGTAGTACTGACAGAATGTGTAACTTGAAGGTACTCCCCTAGCTCACCCTGGCAGAGAAGCTCTAGCCTTCAGAATTTTAGGGGCTTTCTTTAGCTATTTAAGAATCAGTACTCTGTATTCAAATTATGATTCATTCAGTCTGTAGACGCCTAAGCACTAGGTCAAACGTATACACGTGCAAAAAAATAAATGGGTGGTCGGTCGCTGCCCTAAGACCAGTAATCTTCCTACTACAAGCATTAGAGCTTGCCTACAGCAAGCGGGGTGTGCATTTTAGTAATGGCCAATTCTTCTTCAATAAATGGAAGCCTGGAGACTTTTCTACATGACAAAGCATTTGGCAACAATGTTGTTTTGAAGCATTTCCTCCTCTGGTCACTTATTTCTACTCCTGTCAGCTCTTTCAGTCGCACTAACACGTCTTTTGTGGGGCTGCCCTATGAACCAGATCAGGAAACTGATCCAGGTTAAAAATTAGCCAGCACAGGGGAAAAAAAAAAAAAAACAAAACAAACAAACCAGCACAGCAAGGAACTGGCACAACTGCAAAAGCAGAGTGTGGTGGCACAGGGACGGAAGGAGCACACAGTGGTATGGGAAGGAAGTACGAATGCCTGAAATCCTCATTATCACTGAATGCTTGGGGGTCGTGGGAATGGTGGGGTCAGTGTCTCAATTAAGTTTTGCCTTTACAAACTAAGCAGAGTTTTGTCAACCAGAGACATGAAAGAAACAATCTCTGACCCACAAATTTATGACGGCAGAAACCTCTGCTAAGGTGTAAATAAATGCAGCACATGGCAACAGCCTAGAAAAGAGCTTGTTGCCTCCTCCAGCTGTAACTGATCATTTACTAGAAACAGCTGTTATAAAGACCAGGTGCAGCTGTGTGAAGTGATTTTATGTGGGATGGGCTGAGGGATGCTAAGGGAAGTCAACTCCCTAAGCAGATGGAGGCACAAGTGGTCCTAGAAAAGGAATAGTTTTGTGAAATCTGATGTGGAGTTTGTGTATAAAACAGAGAGGGAACTGTGATTCTGCTAGAGGAGAAATCATAGTGCTGAGAGGAGAGGGTCTCGCAGTTAGTGACAACTTTAGGAGAAAGTCTTCTGATAAGTGTACAGACCTTTGGGTTTTGTGGTGTTGTTCCTCACTTCATTTGAAGGAATGAGAGGTCTCTTGGAGATATATGGGGACAGAAGGAGTTACAGTACTGAAACAACTATAGTAGCTGGCCACCTGCTAATGTAGTCTTCTATGTTAGATGCAACTTAGGTATTTTGTTTGGAGGAGGGAAGATTAGAAGGGCCTTCTAATGTTGGTAACTATGTGGCTTTCACTGTATAACTAAGCATGTAGTTTTATTGTCCTGTTTAGACATGCCCTAATGAGAAAGGTGTATATGTAAGTTGTTTTCAAACAACTATATGTATTCTAACAGTAAACAGTCTCAGTCTATATTAAAGAAAAACTATTTGTGCTTCCTACTTTGCTTGAGTAAGCACTTGGTAAGAGCAGAGCAACCCTGAGACTCTGAAAGTCTAATCATGAAATAGATGCTTTATGTGTAGCAAGCTTCTCTGAAGGCCTTGCCTGATCTAGCACTTCAAGCTGAGAATTCGCTGCAACATTAGTGTCTACCCTCTGAAAGGTAACTAGAGAGAAACCATGCTGTTCTAGGATGACAAGGTTTGGTTCTCTGTGGGCTATGAGGAGGGCAGTTGAATTGTGCATATGTTACACCCTTAAAACTGGTGTTAGTGTGCTTTGGTAAAGAATATTGCTGTGCTTCAAATTCTAGATGTGAGAGTAAATTCATCTAGAAAAAGAGATGCCTTGGAATAAGTGTGATGGGAGCTATTTCATTCCATTTCTGCCTTGCTTAGAAATTTTTTGGGGGAAATCTAGTGCTGAAGGCAAGAAGGATATGTTTACTGGCTTTTGTTTCCAGCTACTAGATCATGGCGAGCAGGCTGTTAGACGGAGAATGTCCCTCGATAGATGTATTTTTTTTTTTATACCTTTTAATGAAAGAATGTTTATACAATACCTGAGCACTTTCTGAAACTAATATCACATTATGTGTCAGTATGTCTTCTGATTCTTGAGGGCTGGTTGCATCCAGAAAAGCTTCGGTATGATGTCTCTGTTGTCAGCTTCTGCCTATCCCCAAAGTTTTGGATTGCAGCTTGGGCTATTTCTTTTTTTTTTTTTTTTTTTTTTTTTTTCTTTCCCCCAGGTCTGTAAGGACACTTAAAAAACCTAAACAAAAAAACCTCAATTTTCTCAAATTTTACTTAAGGTTACATTCTCTCTTTGGTACAGCGAGCGGAAGAAGTGGGAGCAACTTAAACATAGAGGTGAACATAAGCTCTAAACTCAACATGTGTGAGCGTAACTTCAAGCAGCTTTTTCCTGTTAACATTTTCTAGACTGACTTGGTTCTGTATATGCTCCTGTTTATCCTTTTAACACATGCTGTTGCAATTTAAAGTTAAATGTGTATCTCCTCATTCTTCTGGAAAACCCATTTCAGAGATTGGGGCAGAAAGTTTACTTCCTTGACTAATAATAACATGTTGCCAAAGCCTTCTGGAAAGTGTTCAATCTCTTAGCCTATTTTTAAGGAATGAGTGTAATATACTGGGTGAAAATTCTGTGTTGTCTTCATGCCCACAGTGGGAGACTTTGCCAGCACAACTACAATAGCTGATTGGTAATGTGGACAACACGTAAGATGACAAATCTGGAAGGCATGCTGACGGTAAGCCTCATGATCACAGAATCATAGAATGGTTTGGGTTGGGAGGGACCTTGAAGATCATCTAGTTCCAACCCACCTGCCATGGGCAGGGACACCTCTCACTCTACCAGGTTACTCAAAGCCCTATCCAACCTGGCCTTGAACATCTCCAGGGATGAGGCTTCTACAACTTCTCTGGGCAACCTGTTCCAGTGTCTCACCACCCTCATAGTGAAAAAATTCTTCCTAATATCTAACCTAAATCTACCCTCTTTCAGTTCAAAACCATTACCCCTCATCCTATCACCCTGTTAAAGAGTCCCTCCCCATCTTTTCTGTACGCCCCCTTTAAGTACTGGAAGGTTGATACAAGGTCTCCCTGGAGCCTTCTCTTCTCCAGGCTGGATAACCCCAACTCTATCAGCCTGTCTTCATAGGAGAGGTCCTCTAACCCTCTGATCATCTTTGTGGCCCTCCTGTGGACCTGCTTCAACAGGTCCGTGTCCTTCTCTCGTTGGGGGCTCCAGAGCTGGATGCAGTAGTCCAGGTGGGGTATCACGAGAGCAGAGTAGAGGGGCAGAATCACCTCCCTTGACCTGCTGTCCACGCTTCTTTTGATGCAGCCCAGGATGTAGTTGGCTTTCTAGGCTGCAAGCGTACATTGCTGGCTCATGTTGAGCTTCTCATCAACCAACACCCCCAAGTCCTTCTCCTCAGGGCTGTTCTCAATCCATTCTCTGTCCAGCCTGTATTTGTGCTTGGGGTTGCTCTGACCCACACACAGGACCTTGCACATGGCCTTGTTGAATTTCGTGAGGCTGGCACAGGCCCACCTCTCAAGCCTATCCAGATCCCTCTGGATGCCATCCCTTCCCTCCAGTGTGTCAACTGCTCCACACAGCTTGGTGTCATCAGCAAACTTGCTGAGGTTGCACTCAACCCCACTGTCCATGTTGCCAACAAAGATGTTAAACAGTGCTGGTCCTAAAACCGACCCCTGAGGAACACCACTTGTCACTGGTCTCCACTTGGACATCGACCCGTTGACTGCAACTCTTTGAGTGTGGCCATCTAGCCAATTCCTTACCCACCAGGTGGTCCATCCATCAAATCCATGTCTCTCCAATTTAGAGACAAGGGTGTTGTGTGGGACAGTGTCAAATGCTTTGCACAATTCCAGGTAGATGATGTCAGTTGCTCTTGCCTTATCCACCAATGCTGTAACCTTGTCATAGAAATTTGTCAGAAGCAATTTGCCCTTAGTGAAACCACATTGGTTGTCACCTATCAGTTCCTTATTTTCCATGTGCCTTAGCATAGTTTCCAGGAGGATCTTCTCTATGATCTTGGCGGGCACAGAGGTGAGACTATAGTTTCCCAGGTCTTCCTTTTTTTTGCCTCCCTTTTTAGAAATGGGAGTTATGTTTCCCCTTTTCCAGTCAGTGGGAACGTCACCAGACTGCCACAACCTCTCAAATATGATGGATAGTGGCTTAGCAACTTCATCTACCAGTTCCCTCAGGACCTGCAGATGGATCTCATCAGGTCCCATGGACTTGTGCACATTCAGGTTCCTTAGATGGTCTCAGACCTAATCTCCTACAGCGGGTTGTTCTTCATTCTCCCTGTCCCTGCCTTTACCTTCTGTGACTTGTGCGATGTGGCTAGAGCACTTGCTGGTGAAGACTGAGGCAAAAAAATCATTGAGTACATCAGCCTTCTCCATATCCCAGGTAACCAGGTCTCCCGTTTCCTTCTGGAGAGGGCCCACATTCTCCCTAGTCTTCCTTTTGCCACTGACATACCTGTAGAAGCTCTTCTTGTTGCCCTTGATGCCCCGGCCAGATTTAACTCTATCAGGGCTTTAGCTTTCATAACCTGATCCCTGGCCTCTCGGACAATTTCTCGGTATTCCTCCCAGGCTACCTGTCCTTGTTTCCAGGCTCTGTAGGCTGCCACCCTCATTCTGTCATCTATGTTAGGATTTGCACTCCTGTAATATAGTTAAGATGAATTTTTGTTTTCCTTGCTTAACCAGCTGACATGATCATACTTAACAAGCTTTTCTGAAGAAATTATAAACTACTGTGTCGGCAATGCCTCATACTAGGTACTCTATGCCTTGCTGTATGATCAGAAATGTTTTCAAAGAAAAATGAGGGCACACTGACACTGATTGGGTACTGATTTCTCCAGATGTAGGAGATCAGGCATGGTCTGCTCTTGGGAAGCAGAAGAGTAGCTTCAGATTTTTTTTATTTTTAACCATTTTCAGATGAACTAAGAAACCTCCATTTAAAAACAAACAAAAAAAAAACCAAAACCCAGAAACAACAACAAACCACAAATAAAAACTGAAGATCGCAAACTTAATGTGTTTTCACTTAGCATCAAGATTTTGTGTTTCTTAATTGCTAGCTGGTGGCTTTCAGTGGCAATCACAGGTACTTAGCACCTTTGAGTTTCTAGATTCAAATGTGTCCCGTCCCTCCTCCCATTAGCAAATACTTATGCATCAGTTAACCTTTTGCAGAATATCTTCTTGAAAGATATGCTGTGAAGAACAACGCATTAATACTTGCTAAGAACTTTAGAATGGAAGTGCAATCAACCCAAAAATCATGCTGAAGAAAATTTATTTCTTCTTTTCCCTACCCCAGCTTCCTACTCACAAGTTCAAAGATCTCTCTTCTAAAAGATGTAGTTCTCCGGTGAACTAAAAACATCTCCATATCCTAGACCTTTTATGTTTACTTAGCAACTACTGTTGCAGTAGTAAGTCACTTCCTCTGCTGAGGGGAAGCAAGGAATGCTTCTGGTACTAACAGGACTCATCGTGCCTCTGGATGTTGGCTATAAAAGATGATTTCTTTGTCTCAAACATTCAGTAGAAAAAGAAAGATGATTGTGCCTAGGACTGAGTGGGAACTTTCTTATTTTATTTCCGCCTCTAGCACACCAAGGATCAGCTTTTGATCTTGTGCACAAATCTGCTTTTCCCTACACTATCCCATATTTGGCACAATTTTTGCAGAGAAGGAGAAAGTTTACCCAAATGTCATCATCTTTTCTCTGGCTATAATGTCCATCATCACTGCGGAGTTCAAGCCTAGACAGTACGATGGCTAAAATAGTAGTGTCCAGCCAACAGTAAAGCTGATGTTATTGCTAAACCTGGTGAAGCCACCCTGAGTTGTCACCGGTAGAACCTTAGGGAGCAAGAAGACAGACAGGATAACACACAAATTTAATGAAATTCATGCCTGACTGGCAAACAAAAGAGAATGCTGGCAGATAAATAGTTAACTATAAAAGTAACGCTGTTATGTAGCTTATGCCTACTGATGCTATCCAGATTACTAGTGTTGCTACTGCACTATACATAAACATGTATGTTATTCCAGTGTAACAAAATGCTAAATGAAGTAGAATCCCCTAGCACCGATACAGCAGGCAGCTGTGATGCTCAGCAAAAACAAGGGGAATAGACTTTAGCAAGCGGCTAATTCGCTTGCTCTCCCCAAGCTGCAGCTGAATTGCCATGAATTAGATGGACCATTAGTCTGACTCAATGGGGCATTTCTCATGAGGGCTTGATTTTGTTCACAATAATATTCGTTCAGGGCACTCAGGGGGTTTGCAGTGCTCCACCACAACCTGATACTGGTGCCTGAGAAACTGTGACAGGGCTATGCACACAGGTCTTACCTTCTGGGAAGACAGTCTGCTGAACTACAGAAAGGAGCGTGATACCAGACTGAGCCATTACTGCCATCATGCCCATATGTTAAATTTTGTAATTATTCGGTAAGCCACTCTGAAAAACAGGGAGGGGATTCCAGGGAAGGAAACTGTAGCTATCTGGTGCCTCATGTCAAAAAGAGGAAGAGTATGAATGGCAATCTGATTCTTTCTTGGTGGTATGCCAGTCACTTCAGCAGTTTCACTTCACAGTGAAGTACAAACTCTCTGCGAGAGAGATGCCTCATCTTATCGGAGGCATCGGAAGTCAAGTAACACTAGCAGCTCAGTTGGCCCTTGTAGTTTATTCATCAGACCGTGAATTATGGCTTCTGAGGGGGCAGACCCCCTTCAGTCCTGTTGGCTGTGCTATGCAGGTGGAAAACTCCAGCAAAAAGGTGGAGTTTGACAGCTGAGAATGGTAAAACTTTGTAAACTATGCCACTTTTCGGCCAGGGCTCCAGCAGTATGCACAGTGAACAGTGGCTTCCTCAGCTGGCCCACTGTAAACCAGTCATGTCCCTATACACAGTCTGCCCTCCAGAAGGGAAGGTGGTGTTCATTACTGTAGAAATGAAGGATTTAAAAGAATGGGAGGGGAGGGTCTCCTGTACCAACTAACAAACTCCTTCCTGTCAAAACATACCAGACAGGAGTTCCTGAACTTGTTACTTGGGCTGGTTAATAGGCAGGACTTCAGGCTGAAGGTAACGTAACAAATGCATCGCAGTATTTGTTGAAGAGATGTAACCTGCTATGCCTTGTGTATGCCAAGCCAGAATTCAATGTTATTTTTCACTTACGCTTGAGTGGGACTTACACAGGTGACTTACTGGTGGAGATCTAAGGGATGAGTGGGGTTCAGAAGTTGTGCCACGGACTGAGAGGTGACGGCAGCAGTGAAGTTAATTTTGATGGAACAATATTCATGGTTGAGAAGATTTTCCTGTATTATGTGCGTCTCACAGGTTGCCATAGAAAAAGGGGATAGAGAATGGAAAACGAAGAAAAGGCAATAAAGAAGGGAAAATGGAAGTTAAGCCAGCTGGCAGGGCTCTGGCAACTTCTTGCAGAGCTGGGAGATCCTGTTGCCACCGATTCTGTGAGGAACTGGTAAAAGCAGAGATGTTGTAAATCGGTGAGCACCTGTGGGCCACAGCAAGACTCTGATGAAGGGTATCAGCAATTTCTTAGATTTTGCTGCCTCCCTCTTCCTCATCACCTCTGGACTCAGTTACCACTCTAGACAGTGGCACAGAGCCCAGAAGCGCTCCGGGGCCTGTGGTCTACGGCAGTGGCCCCTTGGCCTGAGGGGCCTTTAACTGCCTGTGAGGGAAGGCACCGGTGCTCGCTGGGCCAGGCAGAGCTTAAGACCCACTTCCCGTGTGCCAGGAAGAGCCGTTTCTGCCCTAGAGCAGGCGGCCCCAGTTTTCGATTGCCATGGAGCAAGCAAGCAGCTCCCAGGGATTGAGCTGAGGGGGGTTCGCGTCCCCCGAGCCTGGCTGCCGCCCCAACTGCGACACCCCGTCCTGCCTTCACCGGGGCCCGGAGACAGCCTGGCGCCGGCGGGCCCAGTCGGCCCTCGGCGGCGCCGCCTCGCGCCGCTGCCCGCCTCGCGGGCGCCATGGCGTCACGCGCGCGGAAGGGCGGGGCCCCGGCGCCGCCGGACGGCGAGGCGCAGAGACTTCCGCCTCGGTAGGCCCCGGCTGCGCGGGAGCCGGGCGCGCGACCAACTTCCGCCTCGGTAGGTGTCATGGCGGCGGGGCGGGCGTCTCACGTGACGGCGGCCGGCCCGGCGCGGTCTCGCGCGCAGCTCTCGCGGTGTCTCGCCACCCCCCCACCC
>VFFE01007246.1:946291-970803 GCA_008921705.1 Burhinus oedicnemus
AAAAAAGGAAAAAAAAAACCAAACCCCAACCTTTTTCCCTTCCCCCCCCCCTCCGTTCCCTTCTCGTGCTTTCTGCACCTTGGCGGGTGGCTCGCTGCTGCACTTGTACTCACAGAGGTTTGCAACAAGCAGTCACACAAACCTGCGCAGCCGCCGGGCCCCCCCCGGCCGCCGCTCGCCGCTCCGTGCCGCTCCCCTGTGCGCGCCCCCCGGCCGCGACCCCCGCCCCGAAGCGCTGGAGGAGACAAACCCGGCGTCCCGGCGGCGGGCTCGGCCCCCTTGTTTGTGGCTCTCAGATCCATCATGGCTTCCCCCTGCCTTTCTGCCTCCCTGCTCCTTGTGTTCCTCCTCCCTGTGGCTGCCCTGTTTATATAGAGCTATTGCCGCTCTCTAATATAGACTCTGCTAGGATGGGAAGGTGCTTTCCAGCCCCACGTCACCGCCTCTCCATTTAAACACCACATCAGCCTTTAAATAGGGAGCGAGCCGCCGAGCGCGGGCTGGGAGGTGCATGCCTCCGCGGCGGAGGCTGGCGGCTTTCTCCCTCCGATCTCGGCCGGGCTTTCGCCGGGTTTCCCTTCCTTCCCTTCCTTTCCCGTCCCTTCCCATCCCTTCCCTTCCTTCCGCGCCGCCCGGCCCCGTCGCCACCGGCCTGCAGAGCGGTGGTGCTTTCTGCCGGCTCCGGCGGGGGCGTCTCTTAGCCGGTGTAGATGGACTTTCCCTTGCTGTTAGGCATCGCACAAAGACAGTTTTCATCCCCTCCTGCATTTGAGACTCTTCACCTTTTTCTTCCTTTTTTTCTATTTTTTTTTATTTCCTTTTTTTTTTTTTTCCCCGGTCCCTAGCACCCAACTAGCGCACGTTCCTGCGCTCCCATAAGCTCTTCGAAGTAGTTTTTCTGCTGGGTGGGGAAAGTAGAGTTTAAACGGCCCTTACCCAGTACATCAAGGAGAGATGTGGTACTTATTTTATGGCGCTTTGCCAAGGTCTGAGTACAGCTGTGGGCCTAAAAGTGGTGTTAGTATTAAAGTTTTGTCTGTGGGTCGTGGGCCGCAGATACTCCTCAATGATTTCTGTGCGTTTCTGGTGATTAAAGCCGACAGGTGTAGAAATATTTTAGTACAGTCCAGGCAGAGCAAAGGTTTTAGAATTTGCACCGATACTCAGTTTAATTACAATATTTGGTATGCTGCAAAACAGTATACAAAAGCAAATGCAAAGCATCCTAGTTTTCCTTTCCAAATCTGAAATTTTACAGACCTGTCTGTGAGTTAGGGTCATGCAATTGCAAAGTAGCATCGTTGCTTTGATATCTTGTCTGGTTTTATATAAGAAAATTTTAGGAAAGTAGTCAGCCATTACATGCGGGGCAGTTACTGATTAGGATGCCTATCGAATGTGTGTGATCTGAATCTGTTGTCCTCCTGTATATAAGCTTCTGGCTTTATTTTTTGATTGCAAGAAAAGGATCTATTTCTGTATAGTAAATTAGAGGTTTTGCTTCTCTTTTTCGACCAAGTTAGTACTGAATAGCTATATATATATATATATATATAAATAATCTCCAGAGTACTTGTAAATATCTTTGATTCAACAATTTTACTAAGACTTAGTTTTTCTCGGCTGCATTTCTGTACTGGCGTAACTTCTGTAAAGTTCTCTTGGAAGGTGTCTGTCTTTGAACATTGTATTTGGAATAGCAAAAGCCAAGCTTAAAATGAGCCTGCTTCAAATAGGTATGCTTTAGGCTAATTTTCAATTAAGTAGTAAAACTTTGCACTAGTGGTCAGCTTCATCAAACTCAGGTCTCGTTCAATAGCAAGGATTGCACTGCTTGCCCTAGGGTTACCAAAGATGAATAGGAACATTTTGAAATACTGCAACCAGGCGATTACTTTAGGAATCTCGACTTTGAGCCCTGTGTATCAATAGTATCGCGTCAGCATCCGATCAAATCTGAATTGCTGGAAGTCTGTCCTTCCTAGTAAGGGACAAATATAAGACATTAACAGTTACATGCAGTAAAAGATTTTGTAGGTGACAAAGATAATTTATTTGTAAAAGTCCACGACAACATAAAAAAAGCTCAATTTTTAATGCTTATAATGTAGATTATGTGTTACATCTTTCATGCATATCTTTGATGTAATCGTGACTAAAACTAGTTACCTTTACAGTGTGCTCTTCTAGCTGTCATATAGCTAGCTTCCAGCTGTACCTGCACAGACAGGAGAAAGATTAGTGACATTTCAGGGATAACTGCAGAAGCAAGCAGGAACAAACTACTGTCAAATGCACAAAGGGTGCCGCGGCGTATCTCTCCATAATGTGTCGGTTGTTGGAAACCCAAACTGCTGAAATCCCAAGTGTTGTGATAATGATTACAAAGAGGTGCAGGTTTTGGACCCTTGCAGCTGAAGGAATGTAGGAAGTGTAAGCCCCCAAAGGCATGTGGCATTTCTTAAAATAGCTTGCTGGTTGCTCCTTGGATATGGAGTGTGTGTGTGTAGCAGTCTCGCCATACTCGGAGTTTTCTTTACAAGATGCACAGAGAAAGTGAAATATAATCGTTTCCTTATGTTCCCAGAGGGGGAAGTACTAGATTTCAAATCTTTTTTGTGTGTTTGTGGTTGTATCTAATAAATCAGGAATTTTAATTGTTGTCTTTAATCTATAGTAAGTGTTTGGAATAGTGTTTATTGAAGAGTGATTTGAGTATTTTGCTCTTAAAAGAGCTTGAAGTTTACAGCAATGTACTCTTTATGAGGGAGGCACTTTAATACAAACCAGATGAAAACATGATTATTTTAATAGCAATCTTTAAAGTTTCCGTTATGTTCTCATTGCTTTCTCTGACTGAATGCGGATATTTATTGGAAAGCTTAACTCACCTGCTGTCCCATCTTTACATTTGTTCAGTAATTGTATTCCCATGTTTATTTTTTGAATTAGCAGTGTATGAAGATGATTTTTTGTCATTCAACTCCAGAGTCTGAGGTGGTTTGTATAAACAGCTTGAGCATTGTATAAATAATTCTTAAAGCCAACACTTAGTGTATATATAAAACAATACTTGCTTTTAAAGACCAGGGCGTAAGGCTGTTTTGTAATTTTACTTGCTGGGTTTGCCTCTGTTGAGGTAGGAAAAGAGCGTTCTGTGAAGTTCTTCAAAATTCCACTATGGATGGCTCTTGAAGGCACTGCTGCTCCCTTTGTGGAAGGTGTTGCATCCACCTGGGCTGGATGTTCTGTAGGAGTGTACACAAGAGAATGTTTTCAACTGGACAGGAGTTTTCTGAATAGTATGTAAACACGTATAGGTAAAATCAGACAGACACTGTTTCATTATTAGCGTGCAGATTATTTTCTTCTCTATTGCCTTCCTTCTAATTATACAGCCATGAGTCTATCGTATATCGTGATCCTGCATGATTAGAGCAGCATCCAGAAATTCTGACCCATCTTTAGATCCCGGGCGCTGTGTGGCTCATGCAGAGGGATACATGCACGTACAAACGGCTTGTGGGTTCGTTAACCTGCATTGCACCAGGCTCACCGCACCCCTGTGGTGCTGTTGCCTTTTGCGGGGCTTCGCTGCTTGCTTGGGCTGTTGGAAGTTGTGCAGAAGGGTGCTGTGTCAATGGCAGGGTGAAGATCTGTGCTCCTAACCTGCCTTTCTGCCCTCTTGCTGAACTAATGCTGGACACTAGAAGCCAGTATCCTGCTCTTTGAATTTGTTTTTTCCCTTGCTACACAGGGGAAAAAGGAAACATTCCCAAGCAGACTGTTGGGCTGTAGGGTCAGTTTGTTGTATCTGAATGTTGGTAGTTTTTTCTAGGGCTTTATAGACTGAGGAAGCTTTGTAAATAAACCTTATAAAAATGCCTGACTGTGGAGATAGGAGGTGGTAACTGCTGGTGGAAATTCTTCGGGCCTGATTGTGTAAAATCTGTTTTATTAGAAAAGTGGACGTAATAGATGATTTAAGGAGAGCGGGATTTAAAGAGAAAATGCAGTCTCCATCCTGCAGGAATTTTGATTGTAATTTCAGACATTGAGGTAGTTCTCTTGACTTAAGTAAACTAACTCACATGCCTGAGGTTAAGTACGTTTATTTGCAGAATGTGGTTTTGGCATTAAGAAACAGATGCTTTTAATACAATAAGGAACAATATATGGAATAGGTTAGGTAGCATTTCTGTGCTAGTTGAATTGTATAAGCTTTATGCAATTTGTTTAATTATAGAAATAATAGGACTTAATGTTATTAAGTAGAATGTCTTTTTGCATCTGCTATGAATTAAATATCGGTGGGAAAATAATCCTGTTAAGGATGCTTGGTATTTCTAAGTTACTCACTACACAGATTTAAAATACTAGGGCTGAAGAGTACTCTGGCTTTGAACGTCTGTTTCAAATGTCTCTATGAGTGCAGTTAGTGCTGAACTTGAAGCCTGGATATGTGAGCATACAGTATTGTTTTGAAAGAAAAAAAAAATCTTGTTTCTTTTGGAGAACTTCAGTTTTGGACCATAGGTGCTGTAAACATAGTTTTTAAGCATGGCAAACTTACCCTGTTACTTGAGGCTAGAAATTTTTTTTGGAGGGACAAGTACCTAAAGAATGAATTCTGACATTTCAACTACTTGATTTGCAGCAGCATGTTTTAAAGCTGAAAAGTGGCAAACTGATGAAATGTAAAATGAAGAAAAAAAAATAGGGTGCTGATAGCATGCCATTTTCCAAAATAATGACGTGTGGTCAATAACAGAGTGGTATGTTGGTTTTTGTTGGGGGCTTTTTTGCTTTTCTTTTTTCTCTTCTTCCCCCACCCCCCCCTTCTTTTTTTTTTTTTTTTTTTTAAAGCCTAAATTGTACAGGTCTGTAATTGAAGATGTCATCAATGATGTCAGAGAAGTTTTTCTGGATGAAGGAGTGGATGAACAAGTTCTTATGGAACTCAAAACAGTAAGTTGCCACTTAAAAGATTTTTTTCAGTAGACCAATGCAGCAGTTGGTTTTTGGAACTGCTTACTGTTCTACACAGTAAAAATACTAACTAAGCACTTTATTATTCTGCATATCTGTAGCCCCATATCATGTGAATTACACTGCTGTATAGAGAGATCTGCTCACCTTGTTTGCTTTCCCTAATCTGGCATGTCAGACTGAACATAAACTATAACAGTGGGCATCCAAATTCGCAGTGTTATTTCAGTCCCTGACACATTATATCTTTAAAAATAAAGGACAGAATATGTTTATTTTAGAGGCAGACAATTCTTAAGGTTTCTGCGCAAGAAAAATAAAACACCTGCTCTGCTTGATGTTTTTGTCTTTCTGAAGAAGAGGAGTTGCATTGTCAGATTTTTGCATGTATGGTTTGTGCTTTACAGAAGTACTGTTTTTGGCAGGTGGTACATAGTAAGTTGCGTGGTGTGCCTCCCACTTTTCTGAAGCTTTCAGATTCAGAATTGTCTTACATGCAGTGGGTTTGAACTGTTACCAAGGGTCCGAGAGAAAGGCAGGATGTTGACCTGAGCTCTAATGGGTTTCCTATGGCTGTCTTCAAATTCTTCCTGAGTAAAAGAAGCCCTTCAAAAGGAAAGAGAAAAGGCAGGAGTGGGGAAGAAAGTAAAAGGAAACTGGGAAAGTAGGTGTGTGCTTATCTCAGCTGTTGAATAAGGACTTCTTCAGAAAGTGGGATGTCCGTCGCTCTCAGTATATTCGAAGTATTAAAAAAATGGATGGAGTGGGAAAGGAACTTTGACTTCAGCTAAAAAGAAATGAGTGAAGACTTTTTTCCATGAAATGACCTGGCTTGGTGGAAACGGAGTGAATGCTATAAGGAAAGCACCTTGGTGTTTGTGTCACAGATATGTTCTGCAAATGATGTCAGAAAAGATTGAATGGGGAAAGAGACGAGAAGGAAAATGAAGTATTGAAGAGGAAAGTTTAGGGAGTCCTAAGCAGGATTTGTAATCAGGAGTCCTGGGTGCCTGTAGTCTTTTTGACTCTGATGTATTACAAAATACTTGCGTTGCTGTCTTTTTGCAAGAGCTGCTTTGTTTTGCAACTGTGGCTTTTCTTTTGGGACATGTCAGCTAACATCAAGACCTGAAGGGCCGGAGAAGCTGAATTTGATATTGTGGTAGAAACTCTGTAAACGCTTGTAAAGAGGCATTATCTTAGGTATACTGGTAGTTTCTGTTGGAGTGTGTTATTAGGCAGTAGTCTTCAAGCAACTTTTATTGAGGAGTTCCAAGAAGAAATGAGAAGTGAAAATTTGAAGGCTCATTTAAAGTTACCACTTTATCTCCATTCATGCTTCTATTAAGGTTGTTATGAATCTTCCACACGTGGAAGAAAGAATGAATGTTAAAGCTTAAGTTTGGACTGACAATTCTTAAGGGATATTTAATTCCTCTTCTTAAAACAATACCTCCGTGGAGTTATCTCTTCAAGTCTGTATTTGTTTAAGGGCTTTTTGGCTAAGTAGACTGCACATGATAAGCAGTGAAAACAAATTTAATTTTGGAGTACAGTCTTTATATTGTTACAAATCCTGTTGAGTAAAAGTTGTGTACAGAGATTTCTCTCTCCTTTTCCAAACTAGCTGTGGGAGAACAAGCTGATGCAGTCCAAGGCTGTAGATGGCTTCCATTCAGAAGAGCAGCAGCTTTTGTTGCAGGTGCAACAGCAGCAACAGCAGCAGCAGCAACAGCAGCATCATCACCACCACCATCACACACAACCTCAGCCACAGCAGACTGTGCAGCAGCAGTCTCAGCCACAGCAGGTCCTTATTCCAGCGTCTCAGCAAGGTCAGACTTACTCTCTAATCTTTCTGGCAAAAGACTGTCAAGTTAGACCAACTCCTTAGCATATTCTAAATCTAGGGCAGGATGTTTATCTGGTGGATAACTTGGTGTCTTTATGTTAAACTTTGTCTCTACTTGCCTTATTTAATGGCTCAAGAGAGCTGTCGTGGCGAGAAAATCTCAGTATTTGTGTTAGTCATATTCTTCAGAAGATTTTTGGAAAGGCTGAATTCTTCTCTTGGTCTTCTACTACGTAACTTATGTTTTCAGAATACATGACTTTCAGATTCTGTCAGAAATCCGTTAGCAGCTCTGTAATTTCAAGCCAGTATACATATGTATTTCACAATTTAGTCATGAGGTAGTAAGGTCATTAGGAACAAATTAATTAAAAAAAAAAAGTTATTGTTTAGCATAAGTGGATGCTAGGACGTGAAAAATACTTGTATAACAGTCTGAGTGTATGTCGGAGATGGTTTTTCATGTTAGAACAAGTTTTAAGTGAAAAGCATAATGGCTGGGTATGCACACTGTGTAGGTGCGGATGTTTAAGGTATGTTTTAGCTAGCCGTAACAGTAGTGTTTCTTGGCATAATTGTCTTGTGTATTGTCCGTTAATAATTTAAGGGAAGCATTTTCACCAATTATAATTTCATTTGAAAACTAAGATAAATACTACTGGATTTTACTGCATATATGCTGTGTAAACAAATCTGCCACCTGTGAAATGCTTGAGTTGAGCTTTCAGTGTGCTGTTAATTGTGGCATAAAATATTTATCTGTGGGTACTCAGTCACAGACTTCGGTCTTTTTATTAGATTTCATGGATCAGAACCTATGTTGTCAAGAGGCACAAAAGGAAGCTATGAGTTGATTTCTCCCTCAACCACCAAAACCCAACCACAGGAGGGAACTAGTGTGACTACAACCTGTTGTTGGGGCTTTTTTCCCTTGGTTTGTTTTTTTGGTGGTTTGGTTTTTTTCTTCTTATAGTACTATTTGTATTTTGGCTGGACATAGATCAGTTTTGATTGTTGGGTTAAAACTCATTTTGAGATTAAGACACCTAAATACATGTGGCTTCAAATGATCCAGGTGTCTCAGCTGAAATTACAGTCAGCAGAGCCTGGAAACTCTGCTCAGGAAGACCTCTAGTGGCTCCTTAGCTGAATATCTGTCACTCTACTGACCAGGTTTCCCTGCTCTAATATGGAGGTCCCTGTCCTCCTGTTTGTGCCTTAGAGTAGAATAATGTCCTGCCTCTAGTAATACACTTAAAACTTATTGTTGCCCAGTGTTGTGGCTTAAGACCAAATGACAGTGAGGAGGCTAAATGAAATTAGGATATCAAAGTTCTTTAATCACAGACATCAAACTTTATGAGTTACTTGACTTCTCTGTTCCATGGGGCAGATGGTGTAGTACTCCTTGCACGACCTGGTACAGTCCCAGAGAAAGATCGGGATGATGGTCATGGCTATTCCTGCTGTCCTGTGTATGGTCCTGGCACAGGGTCACGAGATTCCCTTGGGCTCTTTTCACAGAATCACAGCATGGTAGGGATTGGAAGGGGCTTTTGGAGATCATCTGGTCCAACCCCCCTGCCAAAGCAAGTTCACCTAGAGCAGCACCTTTTGCCCTCCCTGGGTTCCTTGAAAGTTGGAGAGATGGCCTCAGATCTTGGTGCAACTTTGTGGGGCTTCCCTCCCCAGAATCTTTTCCCAAAACTCTCAGATATCCCCAATATTCTTAAGTGTTCTTGGTTATAGGACTGGATGGAGAATACCTTGTCAATTATTAGTTTGTTCAAATTGCTCGATCGTTTTCCAATTTACCGTCACTGATATTAGCACTGGCAACCTGCTTGTTCCATAGACTTGGTCAATTTTGCACTTCTAGATGATGAACAGATTGTTTGCATAGTTTAGCTATCTCCTTCCTTTAGCACACCAAAACTGGTTTGTTGTTTGGGACAGGTGGTTGATGATACTTCATCTGCTTCTGCTACGTTAGAAAGACAGTGAAGATCCTGAGCTTATGCTAACAGCTATGCTAGCTAGACCTAACTCAGGCTAACTGCTGCATCCTGTTAACATACTCTTCATCTTGCAACAATGCTTGCTGAAGTCTTTTTTAAGTTATCTACTGTCATGGTTAACATTCATGTTTTTGGAGAATTCTGATACTGGACGTCAGCAAGTTTATCAACATTTCAGTAATACCTTTAATTTCAGAAATATATTTTAAGTCTTCCTTTGCCTAGGGTCAGAATAAGTAACTGCTGAAGCCCTTGAAATGAAGATCTGTAAAGCCAAAATAGCCATATTGCCTCTCAGAGCTGCTGTTGTATATTGTCTTGAGAGTAAAAATAAGATCAGAGACTGCTCGGTAGCTGTTTCTGTTTTGAAGCTCAGCTGATGTTTGGGTGATGTTCTTTCTAAGTTATTCTGGCTTGGATGTTACTTTGGGCAGACTGCACAGTTTTCATGAAATGCTATTTTTTTTCGTTTCTAGCACCTCAGCAGCAGGTTATTGTGCCAGATTCCAAGCTGATACCGCACATGAATGCGTCGGGCATGGTAAGAAAAGCAGAAGTTTATATACGCATGCACTGTCATTTTGTAAGTTGTTTTGATTAAATAGGAAACACAAATCTGGTATTAGTCATCAGATGATAAAAAGTAATCTAGGACACACTGGTAAAGCTGTCTGCCATATTTGAGTTTTGCTTCTGCACTGACAATCTAGGAACAGTAATCCAGGACTTTAGTTTTGATAACAAATCTAGGACTTACCTTGATCCTCTGCTTTTTAAATGTATTTAACCAAAACTACTTTTTTAATCAGAAATTGGAGTATTGTTGGTATGAATCTGCATGATGATGTGCTCATCATACACCAACACAACGCTATTAACTGACACAAGCATATTGTATTTGCTAGATGCAGGAAAAAAACATTAACTACTCTGAAACTTAAGCTTATATCAAATGAGAGATTATCAATTGACATTGATCTTTTATGGTCACATTATTTTGATTCACTAATTTTGTAATCGCGTATAAAACCAAGTCTGGTAACTTACTGTTTTCTTGTGATTTTTATCTCTAGAGGTTAATTTTAGTTATCTTATCTTGCTTTAAACTCCCTGGCTTAATTTTTAAAAAAATTGCTTGTGGAGTGATGAAAACAACAGCTAATACAAGTTAAATATGTGTCTTAAGACCAGAATTCGTTACATTCTTACCACTTTTATGGTAAAAGCATGTGAAGCAAAATTTCATGATTAGTCAAAGCTGCGGCAGCTTGCTCAGCCTTCACTTCTCCATTACCTGCTGACCTCCTTATAGAAAAGAACCTGAACTTTGTTACTCAGATAGTATGATATACCCAGACGCCGAGAGCACGTTAACATCTACCTTTTTCTTCCATGTTTTGCAACCATTTCAGTGTGATTTGTAACTTCCCAAGTCCAACAGTTAAACATTTTTTTTTCTGTCTCATTCAGTTAGGTCTTGGTGACGAGTATTGCAAAACTGAGTATGCCATGCTTTTAAAACGGTGCTGCTGTCAAAATGTAGATGAATTGTATACTGCAAAAGACAACTGTTCAGTAAATAGTTACAGAATTGATTTGGAATTATTGGGTGTGTTCAGTAGAAACCTCTTAAGTTGGTATTAAAGAATGGATCAGACAGACCTTGAATATCTTGGAAGTCAGAGGGTAATGAGAGTTTGTTCATCTGCCTTTCTCTGGGACGTAAGGATGCAGATGAGCACTTTTCAGTTTTGCTCTGGTGATGTCTGATTTTGGCAGTTGTAACTACTGTATTGACCAGCCAGTATGGGGAGATCGTATTCCTTATAAACAGGAAGTATGAGCTCTACAACATAATAAAGCTTAAATCCTTTCAGTAGCAAAGAGTAATCGGCCGTGCTTCATTTATAGTGGGGAAAGGGAGGCTTTTCCATAGGCAGCTGAGGTTAGACCCTTGAAACGGAGAGGCTTCCAGAGAAGTCCATCTCCCTCTGTGAGTTAAGGACTTAATGCAGATTTTTGTGTTTGGAGCTGCCATAATTGTGTTGGAATTCTATTTCCTTGCAAGTTCAAATCATTACCCATTGAGAGTATTTGGCTCTCCCTTCTAACCAGTTGTCTTGAGAGAAAAAATCAGTCATTCTGTGAACAGTCAGTATACCGTATGCATATATTCACTCAAAAGAGCTGTGTTATGCAGGACTTGAAATGCAAATCACTTACAGAATGAAGAAAAATGCAAACCTGATTACTACTCTTTGTGAAAACAAGACAGCCAAACTTGATCATTGCTTCAATACCTTATGTTTCTTCAGATTAGTAGGCCCGTATCTTTAGCTGATTTGAAAAACCATAAGTAAAATTGCCATGTGAGCAATGCAGTGTTGTACTGTATTAGTAGACCAGCAGAGAAGGCAGAGGAGAAGAAGAAAAATCTGCTGAGCTTGCAGATAAACCAAGAAACCACGTGGAGCTGGGTTAAGGTGTGATGCTTAGTGGTTGTTGCTTCAGTCTTCGTCCTATTAAGGAAGAAGAAGAAAAATAAATTTTATATGTAGTATAGTGTACAGTTGATTAATGCCTGCATTTCAATAGCTGCAGAAACTTGTGTGCAAACATTGTAAACAGCAATAAAAAGGTACATATTTTCAGGCAGTATGTTGTGAGATGAAACGCTGGCAGTAAGGTCTGTGGTTAAAAAGCTTTTCTTGTATTTCAGAGTGCTGCAGCCACTGCAGCTACATTGGCTCTCCCTGCTGGCGTTACTCCTGTTCAGCAGATACTTACAAATTCAGGTAACTGTCTTAACACTGGGATCTAACAAGGGTTTTGAGAGTGCTTGGGAGAGAAAAATTCTGTGTTTTTCTCCCTGCTATATATTGTTAAAAAGCAGAACCTGGGAATCCAGCCTTACAAGGTAGTGCAGTCTCTTCACTAGACTCCTGAACTCTTTTGCTTGCTGACTTGCTAGTCTTACAAACCTTGTGGTTCTGACCTAACAGTGGTGCAGGTTGGATTCTGTGCAAGTTTTCCTCACTTGTTAGAGAAGCACATGAAGCAAGAAGACAGGTGTTGCTGTCTCTCCACTTTGCGTGTTTCTGAGCTTTGTGATGCATGATCTGAGCACAGATACTAGACTGGTTGCAAAAGAGCAGGATCACTTAATCTGTGGCGTCAGATGAGGAATGTCTTAAGGTTTCTTATACTAGCTAAGCACACGTAGTGGAATTTCTGATTTTGCTGGCAATGCTAATTTTATTTTAAATTTATCATTTTTAAATAAGTCGTGCTGTACATTTAGAATATAATTATATGTTACTTTTATGAACAGCCTATCTGATGCTTCATGTACTTGTGTATTATGCTGATTTTATAAGCTTGATTCTAGATCTGTTCTGTGAGGAGAGTAAAGATCTGAGCTCATTTTCTAGAATCAGTTACTGCTTTTGCCAGAGTAATTCATCTGGTCTGCTCAGAATCATCTGGGACTTAACCTCTCTGCTTTAAACATTTGAATGTTTAATGAACATGTAGTTGAAATAAAATTTAAATGTGTAGCTGTTCCAGAAATCAAAATCTTTCCAGTTTTTAAGGAAGCACATCTATGTTTGTCATAGCATAGAATAATCTGCGGCTCACACTTGTTAATTTTGTTATGGTCGTAATTTTTTTTTTCTTCAGTTACAAATATTTGTAGTACATTTTCTTAAACAAGGGGCTAGGGTAGTCCTTTCTTTCAGATATACTTAGTTATTTCAGTAAATAGGGCTTTGCATTTGTTGTGAAGGGAGAACAGGAAATCAAATCAGTCGTTGACAGAAATGTATGAATTTCAAGATTATCTAGTTTAATTTCTTCTCCTTCTCCATCTTTCTGATTAGGAATGTGAAAAACTAATGTTAAAATACATCTTAGCTCTTGCTTTTCAGAGTTGGAGTACATCTCCAAAGGTGTGTGAGTCTTAGATGTATCTTGTGAACTGACGAAGGGTATAAAATGATAAAGCTATAGGATAATAAAGTCGAGTATAGGCATTATGGGAACAGAAAGGAGAGGTGAATAGTAAGTGTAAGAATAGATTTTTATTAGGGTTTTTTTTTTCAGAAAGGCAACTGCACAATAATACTGCAAAGAAATTTATGCACAGAGGAATTGTGGTAGTCAGAGGGAAAAGAATCTGAGGGTAGGACATCATCTGACAGGACCCTGGGCATACCACAGTGTTAGCAGTGGATAGAATTTTTGTGGTGTAAATACCTGTATTGCTATTTTGGTATATGTTCGTTTGTCTTTCTATCTGTAAAATCTATCTTTTGAAACATGAGGTATGTTCATAAGTGGGAGCTAATATTTAAAATACTGTGCTGCGTTAAAGGATTAGACTTCAGCTTGCATGTGTAAGTTTATTTTTGGATTGCATACCTCACGGTCGTATTTAGATGGTAAACAACCCTATTAGGTCTTTGTTTCTGACACAGCTGCTATAGCGTAGTATCTTTTCCCTGGTGAAAGTGAAACATAAACACTCTCCTTTAATTGTCATTGGTGTTTTTCCGGGAAACAAGCTTCTAAACTAAGATAATTTTAAAAGTGAATTTCTGTATTCAATTAATTCGATATTTATTTTATTACAGGCCAGATCCTCCAGGTAGTTAGAACTGCAAATGGAGCTCAGTATATCATTCAGCAACAGCAGCCAGTTGTTCTACAGCAGCAAGTCATACCGCAAATGCAGCCTGGTGGAGTACAACCACCTGTTATACAGCAGGTAAAGAAAATTTTTGAATAGGTACACCTGAAAGAAAAAACATTATATTACATACTAAAGAGGCTTGCATTTAGGCAAGCAAATTGAAACAATTTTGAAATGCCATTTTCAGTGTCACTTTTATTCTTGCCACATTCTGACTGGCTGCAGTTTAAAATTTCTTTTGTGTGTGTCCCCTGATGACAATTTCATTTTGTGCATAATGCTAGTCTACATCCTTTTAAAAATCTGTCTATCAGTTAAAATGATTCTATGTCACATAACATATAGAAGAAAATACCTCAAACAAACACCCACCACCTCCTTGGTTATTTTAGTAGTGAATACAGTATGTTTTATGAGGATTTTTTTTCAGCTACAAGGTCAACTGTGTGTCCAGACTGTATAAGCATTGAATTTAGCATTGTGTTACAGTTGTGCAGTTTAAGCATGAATCTGTAGAGAGTTTAAAGTTAAATGTTTTATGGAGAAGGTTTAAAAATAATCTTTTACTTGAACTTAAACATTCCTCTGCTGTGCTTAGAACTTAAGTGTGATGGTAGCGCTAGTATTTTAGAATAGAAAGACAGTAGGTTTTCTTAGATTTAGCAGTGCAAAATGTAGAAAATTAACATTGAGTACGAAAAGAAGGTACGTAATTGAGGATTAAATTATGTGTCTGATACAGGTGGAATATTTGTAACTCTTTAATTAGTGCAAGTCAGATTGATATGCTTTAATTGTTTTCTGCAAGTGATGTGGTAGTGTGTTATGGAAGCAGCCACAGTACTTGCAATGATATTCCATCAGGTTTTGGCTCCTATCCCTGGAGGGATTTCCCAGCAGACAGGAGTGATTATTCAGCCTCAGCAGATCCTATTTACAGGAAATAAAACACAAGTCATACCTACAACAGTGGCGGCCCCTACACCGGCTCAAGCACAGATTCCTGCAGCTGGTCAGCAGCAACCACAACAACAACAGGCACAACCACAAGCACCACTTGTTCTCCAAGTTGATGGAGCAGGGGACACATCGTCTGAAGAAGAAGAAGATGAGGAAGAAGACTATGATGACGATGAAGAGGAAGACAAAGAAAAAGATGGGGGTGAAGACGGCCAAGTTGAAGAGGTAAACTTAACACTATTTCAGAAGACTGGAGCATGCTTGTGTTTGGGAGTTTTTTGGGGGGTTTTTTTGTTTGTTTTTTTCCCCCCAATATTTGAAAGAAAACTGTATGCTTCAAATAATATTATATTCCAATGATTTTGAGAATATAACTTTTATCCTTGTACTTCAAGTTATTTCCCGTATTGAAGTTGTGGAAACTGTGTGTATTAGCAAAGCACCTTGAAATGCAGCTGGGGAAGATGGGGGATACAGCAAAAAAAACCTGTTAATGCCCTGTTAACCTGTTGTTAATGCCCTTTTAAAAACTTCAACAGTAATATTTTTCATGTTTTGGAGAGGTCAGGCATGAAATTATGAAACCTTCATAAGGAAACAGAAATAGTCAACTCCACTTCGGACTGAGTACGTACAAAAGCAAGGTGTTGGGAAGATTGACAAAAAGGAGAGTGTGTATTTAGTTCACCAAGGGAACCAATGGATATGGTCTGACTTGTATCCTACTGACTGTTCCATTGCTTTCTGTTACACTAGAACAAGCCTGAGAACTCAGAGTTGATTATAAAGCACCCTCTAGAAACACATCTGACCTTGATTTAATGAAATCAGGAGATAGGAGCAGGAGTGAATATTCTTCATAACTGTTAGGGTTTGAAGAACCCACAACAATTTGTTGTCCTTTAGACTATTATTCTGTCACCTGATGACTCCTCCCCACCCAGGAAGTGGCGGCCCAAACCAGTGTTGGGTCAAGTGCCCGGGTCTCGCTCCTCCTTGTCCCTGCATCTGGCTAGCTCGAAAATACTGAGACCTTGAAACCCGCACACCACAGCTGGCTAGAAAGTAAATATTTTCAAAAATACAGACACGAGAGTCTTCTAAAAATGCAATTTTCCCTAGCATGAGAAGAGACCTTTCTGAAAAGTAAGATTACTGAAAGAGAAATTAATCCTGTGTCACTCAAACCAGGACAGTAACTTGTTGCATTCTTAACAATATGTGTTTAATTTAGACTTTGAATTTGCTTGGATTTGGACTTGAGCCAGTGATTCTACTAAGTTTTGATGTGTTGCACCAAAGTGCCCCACAAGAATAAGAAGGGTGGGGGGATACTAATAAGCTAAAAGTATAGTTGTTTCAGTCTCTGACAAGAAACTCGGTGCTCCCTAAATCTATCCCTAAAATGCATTTTGAACTGTCAGATCACTTCCACAGTTCTTTGCAGCATTTGCAATTCTTTTAAGATTCCATTTAAAATGGCAATATGAGGAGCGTATGTAGCATTTCACAGTCCATATCACCCATGCAGTATATACAGGTAAAACTTCCAGTTTTTATCAATGATTTAAATCAGGTTTTCTGTAATACATCTACAGTGATGTCTAACTGTTTTTCTGTTACAACTTAGAGGTTGGGTTTACATCACTTTTCCATTATATTGATCAATATTGATGTCAGTTTAAATGTTTTAATAGTTGCCTTATTAAGTATAGGTCATCATGCTTAAATATTAAGTGTTCTTTAATAGTGCCTTAATGCTAGCATTCTTATGGAAATCTTTTTATTTGCCAAGATTTTATCATCAGTATGCCAGAGATCTGTTATTTTTGCTACTTTGTTCATCAGCGGTTAATTAATGAGTGGACCGTTCCTTAAAGCTTTTGAAACCACTTAAATGTAGCTTTACTTTGGAAGGAATTAGGGCTTCTAGTACACCTTTTTGTTCTCTCACTAGCATCTCCCCCGTTTAGCTTATATATTTGGGAAGGTGGGAAGATGAGGATTATACAGAAGACTTCAGAAAAGGTGTTCTGCATTTATTAGAGGCTATTTTAGCTTTTGAAATGTTTGTTATTTACATGAGGTGGAAAAAAAACGCTCCGAATTTCCTGTGGAACAGACTGTTAGCAGAAAGAGGAAAAAATGAAAGTAATTTTTAAGGGACGTGAAAATAGATTCTAGAAGGTCTGGAGAAGTTATTTTGTATGTATTTATGCAAGATCATATTAAAGCACCTTTTTTTCCCCCCTCACTTTCTGCATGTGTTCAGGTCTGTTTCTGTTTGTGGTACATCAAATGTGAATAAGTCATGGGGTTTCTATTTTTAATGGCACATAGGAAGTGATGTGACTAACATTGCCTTTCCACTGCTTAGATGCTTTAGAAAAATTAAAATCTGCATAATGAATATTTTTTTGTAAAGACAAATTGCAAGCACCAGAACATTTACAGTAAAAGGAGCAAGAATGGTTGAGGTGACAGTTTACAGTGCCCAGAATCTGGCCTAGACACTGAAGTTCCAGACTAAAATTGGTAGGGACATCTTCTCAGAATGGAGGACAGGAAGGAAGTGTGTGTGCATGAACCCACTGCTGGAAAGCCTAATATTCCCTACCTCAAATGCATTTTAGGTCCTGTAGTTCGTAGACAGACTGTAACCTCATGTGAGTAATCAAAGTAAGAGCTCTGATTTTACTAAACAGCATAACTTGTTGCATTTGTTTCTTTCAGGAGCCTCTTAACAGCGAAGATGATGTGAGCGATGAGGAAGGACAAGAACTGTTCGATACGGAAAATGTTGTTGTATGCCAGTATGATAAGGTAATCTCTATAGAACAAAATCCAGTAATTCTGCTTTCTCTGTTCTTTTTCCTATAAAGTCATAATTTTTAAGTAATATCTTTGTGACTGTTAAGTACAGGTAGATCTATAAAGATTATAATGTGAATGTTAAAGTAAGAATTAGCTATTGTTTGTTTTCAAAACAGGTTTGTGAGACAGGTTTGTACTAAACTTGGTAGTGAGTAAAGCTTAGAAAAATTTAGCTGCATTTTCTTTTTCTTCGTCATATCTTTTTGTGACCTTTGACAAAAGGTCACTCCTCTGGGCTTAGGAGAAGTGAACTATTGTAAGTGAGTCTGTACATTTGCTGTGGCCATGAATGGAAGAAGTAGTCATTATGATTTAGGCTTCTGGAAAACTGTTCCTCAATTGCCAAAAATGTATCTTCTTGATGATTCAGTAGTTATTAGAGGAGAAGGTCCTTTCTGTGCTATGCGTTCTTTACTGAAATGGCAATGTGTAATGCTTTTGCTTATTTTGCTTTAAGTTCTGCTGAACTGTCTTGCCTCCTCTATAATGACTAATTTCTTCTTGCATGTTTGCCCTGGAATATGCAAGGATTCATCCATGTCTGAAATTGTTTTAAATGTGTCCAAAGGATCTCAGAAACGTTTTTACTGAGGTAGTATGCGTAAAGATTATTCAGTGTGGATTTTCTTTCTTTTCCTGTGCTAAATTAATTGGACTATGATGATTAAGGATCCTTTTTAAAGTAGAAAAAAGCTGTAAGATTGTTGACTAAAAACTCCTCATTGCGAAGAATGGCTTGGTTAGAAAATCTTCAGTTATGCCCAGACTCTGCTTAGTCTTATCATCAGATTCAACAGAGAATTTAAGATGGAGGAAAGTGGTATCAGTATCTATGTCCCAGCCATCTGTCTCCTCCAGACTGTAATCCAAAATTGTTAGTTTTGAAGCACTTCATGAGGATAGTGAGGGATCTCAGAATAGCAGTCAGCAAAGCTTGTTGGGAGCTGCTGAAGCTGAGTAACAGGAACTACTCTGAAATCCTCACCCTTTTAAAAGTTAAGCATGTGAACTCAGTAGGGAACAGTGTCCATTGTTAATCTCTAGTGCCATGTGCGCTGAAAGGGCTTCATTACTTATCAAACAATCGTCATTCAGTTTGTCTCTATAAAATACACAGGATCAGCTCAGTTGTTCTTAGCAGAGTTCCTTCTTGCACAGTGTCCTGCATCAGCTGATGGTGGGTGCCTCTGGAACAACGAGACAAGGGCAGACAGGTAGTGATGCTCATGTAGAGCATTTGACCATCCTTCTGTGAACTGTCTCTTGAGGGAGAGATAGTGGCTTTCTATCAAATGGCCAGCAGTGTATTTTTTCCTTAATTTATCAGAAATTAATTTGATTATTTTTTTGAATCCTTGTAAACATTGTCTTACAACAAGAAGTTTCATAAATGAATCATGATGTGTAGAGGATTACCTAGTTTTTAACCCATTAGTTTCATATGATACCTCCTAGTTCTTTATTTAGAAGAGTGTTTCGTCTTTGCTTTCTTCGTGCCTTTTATGATACTGCAGATGGTCATAATCTTCAGTCACATCTTTGAAATCAGAGATATGCTTTGCTTGGTTATTTGTGCAGTTGTCCAGACGTTTGATTATTCACACTTTCATTCTCCAGATCTGTTCTATTCTTCTGTATCTTATTTGATACAGGTAGGTAAGGTTGAGAGAGGATCAGAGCTATTCATAATACAGGTGAACCTTCAATTTATTAAGTGATGCAGCAATGTTCTGCAGTAGTTTTGACCCCACTGAACACAGAGCTGATGTTCTCACGGAAAAGTCTTAGAACATTGGGATCTCATTCCTGACTTGTAATTGTCAACTCAAACCCATCATTTTTTTATATCCGTGGAAGTTGAAATTTTTTGTTCCGTCATTACTACCTTCATATACATTGAATGCCACCATTGTTTTATTACACAATGAGTTAGGGCAGTAACATTGTTCTGCAGCTCTTCAGTAACTGTTCTGTTGTATTATCAGTGATGTTTTGTCATTTTCCAGATGATTAGTGAATTCTTAAACCATGCCGACTCCAGCCAGCACAAATCTCTTCTGGAATGATCTCATTTCACTTTAAAAACAGTGTTCTTACCCTTTCCCATCTTTATTCAGTTATTTATTCATCTGAGGACCTTCCTTCTTACCTCATGGCAGCTCACGTTTCTGATGAGCGATTTTTGTTGAATGTCATTTGGAAGGGCGAGTATATAAGCCAGACCTTTCCTTGTTCATCTGTTTGCTGTTGCCACTGACTTTTTAGCTTAAAGTGAACGCAGACCAAACAATAGTACAGTAATAGACACAGAAGACAACGATAGTACAATAGCCAAACAATGATAGATTGATTGAGTGCTATGGTCCTATCTATTCCGGTGCTACTTTACTGTTTGTTTTTACTGCACTGGTAGTAGATTGTGAGACTTCGTGTCCTGATGGAAATTGAAAAATTGCAATGGAGTTTCCTTTTTTAATGCCTTTTTTAAAATGTTCTTAACTTTTTTTTATATCACCTAATTATATCTTTGTTTTGTCTGCAAAAGTTTATTATAATATTTTCTCTTTTGGATGGCATTTCAGCTTTCTGAAAAATCTTTGCTTGCTTTGAATATCTTACTGTACTGATGATCTTTTGCCCTTTCTGATGCCCTTTTTGATAAGTGGCAGGTATCTGCTCTGTGCTTAGAGTATGTGGTGGTTTTTGGAGGGTATTTTTGGGTTGGGTTTTTTGTTGTTGTTTTTTCAAAATTTACTCTTCTACTTTTAGACTGAATTTTGTTTAGTTTCCTTTAGTTTTAAATTAAACATAAGAACATAAATTTAGTCAAACACTCTTCTAGTGGACTTACTGACTTCGTATTACTCCTGGGAAAATGTCCTATATAGCTGCTGTTAGTTCTGGTGGTATTTTCTAACTTAAGCCCTGCACACTGTCTTGAACCAAGAAAAGCATGGTGTGTTTTGTGGGTTCCTGACTTAGCTCCTTCGTGAAGTAGGACTTGACTGTATAGTAGCCTCAATGCTGCACACTGATGTTTACTCAGTAGGCATGAGATAATTGAAGTCTTCCAATACTACAACTGTTTCTTGTCCTTGTATCTTCTCTGATCTCCTTCACCATATTGGTCAGCCTGCTCCTGTAGTCAGATAGTATTTGTTTGGCAATATGCATGAAGAAAGAAGAGTTACTTCTGTATGGAATATTTTTGTAAAGAGAGTATGAATAAAGCTGGTTTTTTTATTCTTTATCTTATCCTGTGTCAACAGGAATATCCATTATAACCCGAAGATCGCAGGCTCCCATAATTTTTCCCATAAAGCTTTTAAACAAAGCCTTAAAAGGGCTAGTATTTTAACTGGGAAGACTGTAGATTAAAGTTGAAGCTTCATGCCATCGTCCTCAATGGTGGAGATGTTACTTTTCTCACTTAACACTTTACAATGAGAATTGGAATGTAAATCATATACAGTGACTCACCATTGAGGAGAAATTGTAGAATATAAGACCAGTGCATACATTCTCTTGTGCATTTTGTACCACAGAGCTTTTTGGACTGAAAACCTTGTAAGTCATCCACTTGCCTTTTAACCAAAACTTAACTTTGGGAAACACAGAGTAAAACTCTAATATTAGAAGTAGAAAGTTGAAGAGGCCTGCTATCTGTCTAAACATAACATCATCAAACTAGTTTTCATGTAGGATGGAGTTTAGACAAGAGGTGAAAATAATAAAACTTATTGTTTGACCGTTTGGGGGCTAGTTTAAAACATTAGTCTTTCTGTTACAGTGGTTGAAATGGGGATTTCTGGCTTTCAAGTGGAGTTTTATGGCTGTTGTAATCAAAGATAGTTTAATGAAATTAAAGCAGCACAGGTGCCTATATCTCCCTTCTCCTTCCTTTCCAACCACCTCTAAAAATGTGCTATATGCTTTGGATTTTGGTGTCCCTCTGTGCTTGCATGGTTTTGTGACAGTTGCTGTCCCTGGTTTAAAATATGAAAATTGCTATATGCCTGATGAGTTTTTGTTTTTCATAGCTAAATGCAGAATTGATTTTCAAGATCTTTGTAGTAATTCAGTGATGTATGTGTAATAATTTACTTACACGTTATTACCTATTTCTGATGCAGAGTAATAGTTCAACTTTTTTCTCTGTTTTTAGATTCATAGAAGTAAAAACAAATGGAAATTTCATCTCAAAGATGGCATCATGAATCTTAACGGAAGAGATTATGTATTTTCCAAAGCCATTGGGGACGCAGAATGGTGAAGTTTTAAAAGACAAAACAAAACAAAAACTCCTGTAAAAGGAAAAAAAAAAAAATCAAAAGCAGGAAAGGTTGAGACTTGGACGTATACTCCAATCAAAATGTGTATCTGCACATCAGAAATAAACAATAAATAAAAGTATTGGAACAAAGGTAAAATGTGGCAACAAAGACACTACTTCAGATGAGCAAGCCATGGACTGTAGCAGCTATATAGCATTGTCTGGGAGCTGGTTTTGTGTGTTAGGAATACCTTAATTATCAATTCTACATACAGGTACCTACAGCTGGTATTTAGCATGTAAGGCTTTGTTCCCTGCCCCCCCATCTTCCCTTGATTTAAGATTTTAAAATACTTCTTCCACTGATTGAAGGAACTTTTCCCTTTGATAGATTATTAATCTGAAAATGCTTATTGTGTGTACAAATCTTTGCTTTGAACACTTCCTTTTGGTAGTGAGGATGGTCAGAATGTTACTTAAACTGCGTGCAAGCTTTGTACAGAAGGGTAAGAATTAAGGTGTTAAATTTTAAATAACTTGTATAAGGAAAATATTTTTAATTCTGATATGCTCATTAATTATTATATCTATTTGTTGTTTTCAGTTCAGTTCCCCATAAACAGGTTGTTGTTCCTAGCAATTACAAAATAGTAAAATGATCATTTATATTTCAAAATTATTTTAATTTCATGTAAGTAATACTTTTATTTAGGGACGTATTTTTTAAATACTAAGCACCTGTAGCTCCCCCTCCATGGAAGTCAGATTGCTTAACTTGTTAATTATACTCTTGCTGTTTGGTGGTGGTTCAGCATCACTGAACTGAAACAAATAATATAGTTTCCATTGATTTTTTTTTTATTTTTTTTATTTTTTTTTTTAAAAAAAGGCTTTGGAGATCTTTTGAATCAAATTGTAGGTAATGGCATAAAAGATGCATTCCTTCACCTGCTTACTACGTATGTTGTCCAGACATCCACAAATAATTCAACAGACCACAAGAATGAATAAACTTTTAATATAGAAAATCACGTAAAAATTCTAACATCCTGGCTGCAACTCTGTTAATCAAAGATCTGCTTTGCTAAAAATTATAGCCATAAGTTACCTGCAGCAGTTAATCTCTCTAAAGTTTCCAGGTGGCATGTAATTTCATGAAGAGAGCTGCATAGCTTTGAGAACACGAATTTTGTTAGAGTATCTCTAGACTGTCTTGGTAACAGAAAATCAAGCAGTCAGATGCACTAAACCTTGTGTAGTCACTTTTTCACTTGCCTTTTCCAGAGGTGTGGTTTTGTGGTGGGGGTTTTTGTTTTTTTTTTTTTTTTTTTTTTTTTTTTTTGTGAAAAGCAACAAGGTTGCTCCCCCCTCCTTCCCTTCCTCTCCTGAGAAGTGAACACCTTTTCTTCATGCATAGGTTATTCTTGCAAACCCTGCTTTTGAAAATGCAGTTACTTTTGAACGAGGAGAGGGAATGGGCATTAACTTCAGAAACTGTTGAGGAAGGAATGTTCATGTGGCTTACCATTTCATAAAGACTTTGTTTCATTGGGTGCTTGGAAAGATGATGAAAAAAGGACACAGCAAAGATAATTTTAACTAAATTGGGGAAGACTTTCAGAAGCAGATGTTTGAACCATGATTTCTGACCTTGTTTTGCTTGAGAATGAAACTTTCTAAACGCTGTTTAACAAAGTCACAAGTGTATTTTAAGTGTAGAACGACTGCTCTCGTTTTCATTCTCTCTGGTTTACTTGCCTCCAAGTGCATTCATAGTCTCAGTAGGATGTAGAAAACACATTGTAAGGAGCCTTTTTTTGCTGTGATTTTGTACACCTGTGCTCTCATTGATACAGACTAAAACTGCCTGTAGGCTATGTCTAGAGCCATATGGTTGTTAGTAAGCCATCTACATACATAAGCTTTATGAAAAGTTAATTGATGTTTCTTCTAATTCATTCCTAAGTAATGGAATCGTCATTTAGAGTGCATTTTTGGCTTGGGGCTTCAAGGTATCTCAAAGTGATGGGTGTTTGCTTTCTTCTGAACAAAGCAGATATTTTATTTTTATTTTTTTACCACTGTTGACACTTCTATGTACAATTGCAATGAAATCAGTAATGTACCAACTAATTCCTTCCCTCATCTTTTCCATATCTGTTACCAGTAAGTCTTAAGTAGTGGACTTCAGTAAAATTCCCATAACGCTGCACAACCAAACCAATAAAAGGAAAATAATATCCCTTTAGCTATAGATTCCTGTTTATACTACTGGAACCCAGATTACTTGTACAACACTTTGGTTTTGTACATCTTAGTGATTTTTTTTTTCACCCACATACATATATTAGAAGCTGCATAGCCTTTTTATTTATTTTTAAGGGATAGCAGAACTTTAAAGGTAGCTTACGCTTAGCCTATTCTGAAGGATGTTAGAAGCTTTCTGAACTTGCACAGTTTCTTGCAAGCTAATTGTATGGTATGCTCTTCAGATAAGAAGTTTTGTCTTCAAACACAAATACCTGTGAAGTTTTCGGAAAGCCAGTCAAACATGAACATACCAAACTGTGCTCTTATTGCTACATCAAGTGTTCCTTTTTTTAAATCAAAAAGCATGTTTTAATTTCATTTTATTGTAGCAGCTTGCTGTAAGAATGTAGTTTGCTTAATTTTATTATTGTACTTGAATTTTTAATCATGGTTTTAACAATGTAACTGAACAGACCATTTCATTAGGTTCCAAAGAAACCATTCCTTTCAGAGGGCAAGGGATTCCCATGTTCATAGTTCATAAATGATTATTCCCCCGCCCCACCCTTCCTTGGAAAAAGTTTTTTTTGGTTGGTCGTGTCC